>JARGCV010000401.1:347500-355000 GCA_034064705.1 Bothrops alternatus | reverse complement strand
TGGAGGTGTTCCAGTCCAATCCCCTGCTCAAGTAGTAGACCCTCTACCAAATAGTTCTCCAGTTAATGATTGGGAAGCTTTGTAGAAGACCTTGGCTAATACAGATAGTCTTCAACTTACAGCTGCAACGGAGCCCAAAATTTCTGTTGCTAAGTGAATCGTTTGTGAAACAGGTTTTGCCCCAACTTTCTTGGCACAGTTGTTAAGTCAATCACTGCAGTTGTTAAATTAGCCACACAGTTGTGAAGTGAATCTGCTTCCCCATTGACTCCAGGACACTGTAATTGTCATGAATGTGAGTTAGTTGCACAAGGGTCTGAATTTTGATCACGGGACCTTGGGGATGCTGCAACGTAAGTCTGAAAAAGCATCAGAAGTCAGTTTTACAGTGCTCTTGTAACTCTGAATGGTCAGTAAATGAACAGTTGTCAGTTGAGGACAACCTGCACTAGCATATTATGAGCCCTGGTGGTGCAGTGGTTAGAATGCAGGCTAACTCTGCTGACTGTCAGCAGTTCAATCCTGACCGGCCGAAGGTTGACTCCACCTTCCATCTTTCCGAGGTTGGCAAAATGAGGACCCAGATTGTTGGGGGCAAGAGGCTGACTCTATAAACCCCTTAGAGCAGCGGTTCTCAACCTTTTTCAGGCCGCGACTCTGACCTGCGCTGCGCATGCGTGGTGCTACCCCCTGCGCCGGCCGAGGCGTAGGCCGCCGCCCGTTCGGGGCGGCGGCAGGCAGGCCCAGGTGCTCAGGTGCTCCTGGGCGGCCGCGGCGGCAACGGTGCAGGGCGACCACGGGCTGGGCCAACAGCTGGCCCAGCCCAAGGGAGGTAAGACACCCGCCGGGCCCCCCGCATGCCAAAAACCCTCCCTGCGCCCGCCGGCCTCCCACCTCCCACCCCTGGCCCTCTTTTACTTACAGTTTTAGCAGTTGCTCAGCAGGGAGGGGTGGAAATTTCTGTAGAGCTCGCCTTCGCTGCAGACAACTTGCAGCACCGTTTGCAGACTGGGACTTTTGGCGGGCTCAGCAGGGTGGAGACAGCCTGGACAATTCCTATTGCCTTATGAAAATCAATAGAATTAGACTCTATTCAAGAGTCTATTCAATAGAATAAGAGGGAGTAGCACAGCTAAGGAAAAGGGGGGAAAATGGCGGACTGCGTTGTTTGGCGACCCCCGTGAAATGGTCATTCGACCCCAAATGGGGTCGCGACCCACAGGTTGAGAACCGCTGCCTTAGAGAGTGCTGGAAAGCACTGTGAAGTGGTATATAAGTCTAAAGTGCTATTGCTGGTTAACAGAAACCATATACCAACGTAACATTGCCCCGATGTTAAGCAAATTGAGTTCAGCTCATTGACATATGTCTTAAAGATATATGGATGTGTTCAGCTGATCAAAAGACATACAGAATCATTTACAATAGAGAGCGATGGTGATCCCTTCTTGGTGGGAGAATTTGAAGTTTAAATTTGGAAGGATTTCACATATTCCTGGAGATATTCAGGGGAAAACATCTCTGCTTCCACCAAGACATCTATGAAGAGACATCTTCTCTGCAGCCAACAAGACTCCAAAATAAAAACTTTATCTTGGCCAAGAACTCTAAAGCAGGGGTCTTCAAACTTGGCCCTTTTATGGCTTGTGGACTTCAAGTTCCAGAATTCCTCAGCCAGAATTCTGGGAATTGAAGTCCACAAGCCATAAAAGGGCCAAGTTTGAAGACCCTTGCTCTAAAGGAACCGAGTAGGAATCATTAACAATGAAAGGCCCAAACAGCTCTGGACTTTAGCAATATCAGGACCTTGGAGAGTTCAACCCAGAAGATTTATAAACTGGGTTAAATCTCAGAAGGAACACTGTTGTTCCAGTTCACCTTACAAAGCTTTTAAAAGGCCTTCATGCCTCCAATTCTGCTTGCTTCTGTTTAAGATATTTAAAAAAAAGTCATCCCTCTCAGAGGTTCTTAAATGGCTGGGAAATTCAGCTGAAGGTTGCTGCTTTTATAAAATGTTTTATAGGTGGCATCTAGATCCGAAAAAATTATCATATATCTATCCAGACACCCAACCTAAATGTTGGAGGTGTGATAGTATGGAGGCTACATATTTTCATGTATGGTGGACATGTAGAAAAATTAAAGCCTTCTGGAGAAAAATATGGTGGACACTCCAAACCATTTTGAAAAAGCGTATTGAATTTCTACCTCAGTTGTTTTTGCTAGGGATCATAAAAGACTGTACCACCACAGAGACGAACTTAATTCTGAACTTGATCACAGCAGTGAGACTGTTGGTGGGACAATACTGGAAGAAGCCAGAAATACCCTCTTTTGAAGAATGGACGTTGAAAGTCATACATTTGGCAGAAATGGCTAAAATATCGGCATATTTGAAGGACCGCTCAAATGAACAATATATGTTAGACTGGAAACATTGGATAGACTACATACAAGAGAAACACCAATCAAAGAAAATGTATCTGGCTTATAGTTAAATCTGGACATACGGAGTGAAGAATGTTTACAAATTTAAATCGATTGTATTACCGGTAAGTTGAATAGCAGTTAACTTGAATCTTTTCCTGGTTTACATGTACAAATATATATCTATTAATAAAAAACGTTTAAAAATAATAATAATAAGAGGGCTACAGACTCAGTCTGAAAAGACATAAAAGGAATGGTCAAAGACTTGACCTCAATTGGGTGGTCTGAGATTCATTGCACTTCGAATCTAGGCAAGAGGTTGCTGCATTCAGGTCCTAGAAAGGTGACATATTCTGTAGACAATTTGGACAGTATGAAGCCTGTCTGCTTCTTGCGCTTTTGGATAAAATTAAGGATTACTTAATGCTCTGTCCTGCTTTCTGGGTTTAACCAGATTCCTCCGTAGAAACCCTAAAGAACCTTCCAAATCGTGTTCTCTGACATCCATTAGAGCAGAGGTCCACAACCTTTTGGGCACCACGGACCGGAGAGTGCGTGGTTTCGTGTGTTGCCTGCATCCCATGGATGGAGCTTTATTGTTTGTGCGGACCAGTTGCTGGCATGCCGCAGCCTGGTACCGGGCCATGGACCGGGGGTTGGGGACCCCTGCATTAGAGCAGGGATCTCCAACCTTGGCAACTTTAGAACTTGTGGACTTCAACTCCCAGCCAGCATCTGAACAACAACAACAATAATAATAATAATAAAGTTGGAAGGGACCTTGGAGGTTATCTAGTCCAACTCCCTGCTCAGGGAGGAAACCCTATACCATTTCAGACAAATAGCTGTCCAGTCTCTTCATAAAAACTTCCAGTGTTGGAGCATTCACCACTCCTGGAGGCAGGTTGTTCCACTGGTTAAATTGTCCTCACTGTCAGGAAGTTTCTCCTTAGTTCTAGGTTGAATCTCTCTTTGATCAAGTTCCCATCCGTTGCTTCTTGTCCTGCCTTCAGACACCTTGGAGAATAGCTTGACTCCCTCTTCTTTGGGGCAGCCCCTAAGATACTGGAAGACTGCTATCATGTCCCGTGGCCTCGTCCTTCTCTTCATTAAACTAGACATCCCCAATTCCAGCAACCGTTCCTTATAGGTTTTAGCCTCCAGTTTCCTAATCATTTCGGTTGCTCGTCTCTGCACTCTTTCGAGAGTCTCAACATCTTTTTTACATCGTGGTGACCAAAATTGGATGTGGCCTTACCAAGGCGTTATAAAATGGTATTAACACTTCAGCTTGTGGAGTTGAAGTCCACCAGTCTTAAAAGTTGGCGAAGTTGGAGACCCTTGCATTAGAGGATCAGTTTCACCAAGCAATTTCTCTGCAGGCAGCAATCTCTGGCTGTGCTAGCTTGGACTGAGAAGCTAAACCAGATCAGTCCTGCTTAGGATTTGCAAGAAGGGCCCCAGGGAACACACACACACCAGCACTGGAGGCGAGGCTCACAAGGGAACGTGATTCCCTAGAAGGAGGCAGGCACCTACAAACTACTTCCGCGCCGCTGCTAGGAAAACTGTGCAGGCATGTTTGGGCAATAACCGGCAGCCAAGCTTGAATTGAAGGAGACTTTACCTAAAACCAAGAGAGACAGAAAACCAAGGGAGAACTTCGTTTTATATTAGCTCAGCTTCCAGAGATTTATGTGGCCATTTCTCTCAACGGTCACAACCAAACTGCCTTCTGGAAAACTCAACTTGCAACCCCCTCCGGTTCAAAGCCAGCATCGTGTGTGTTTGTGTGGGGTGTGTGTGTGTGTATGTGTGTAGGGGGGGTCCTGGGTGTGGACCCATGTGTGTGTGTGTGTGTGTGTGTGTGTGTGTATGACCACAATTGAGCCCAATATTTCCATGGCTAAGTGAGACAGTGGTTAAGTCAGTTTTGCCCCGTTTCACGACCTCGCCGTTAAGTCAATCCCTGCAGCTTTCAAAGGAGTAACATGGTTTGTTAAGTGAATCTGGCTTCCCCATATTGTCACAAAAGGAGATCACGTGACACAAACACACACACACACACACACACACACGGGGACACTGCAACCATCATAAATATGAATCAGTTGCCAAACGTCCCAAATTTTGATCATGTGACCACGGGTGTGTGTGTGTGTGTGCTGCAATGGTTGTAAGTGTAAAAAAACGACCATAAGTCTCTTTTTTCAGTGCCGTTGTAATCTTTTTTTTTTTTTAAACAGAATTGAATTTATTTTCCATATCACAGAATGAAGTCCTTCTATATTCAAACTATTCCTTCTCCACAAAAAATCAACTGGCTAGCACGTAATATTCTGGCTAGCTTCCATGTGATGCAAGTTTTTGATTAAAAACTTAAATCTTTCATACATACATACAATAAGAAATTAAATACAGCAACTATTTAAAATCAAGTTCGTAGTTACATTATACAGGCTTGAACCAAAACATTCTTTAAGAGACAAAGGTTTAGCTAAGACCTGTTATTCCAGAAAGTAAAACCTACTTTATTTTAAATTCACCCCCTCCTACACAGAAAAAGATACCCGTCACTGCTGTTATTGAAGACGTTTATTAGATACCCTTTGAGCACTATGTACACAAAAAGGAAGAAATTATTTCTTAGTTTCTTCTTCCTTAGATAGGGTTTTGATAATTTCCTCCTTTTTTGCTTGGAGACGCTCTTCCCGGCGCTTACGGGCCTCCTTGGTCTTAGACCTGCGGGCTTCAGCCTGGTCAGCCAGAAGCTTCTTGCGAGCCTTATCTGCCTTCAGCTTATGGATATGCTCCATAAGAATCCGCTTGTTCTTGAACACATTACCTTTTACCTTCAAATACAAGCTATGGTACATATGCCTGTCAATTTTTTTGGACTCCCTGTATCTGCGTAGAAGACGCCTCAAAATTCTCATCCTTCTCATCCATGTTACTTTTTCGGGCATACGAGCATTAGCTGTACCCTTTCTCTTTCCAATGCCCATGTGCCTGCCCTTTCGACGAGCCAAGGTGTTTTTCCTGCATCGAGCTCTTGAGTGAACAGTCACAGGTTTACGGATTATTAGGCCATCTTTTATTAGTTTTCTGATCTGCTGACGAGAGTTGGCATTAGCAATTTCATTGGTTTCATTAGGATCCAACCATACTTTTTTCTTTCCACATCGCAAAACGCTGGAGGCCAGCCTCTTCTGCAGCCTTAACATACTCATGGCAGCAAGGCCGACAGCACTCAAAAGAAAGCAGTGCCGTTGTAATCTTGAATCACCACTAAATAACTCAAGGACTAGCTGGAATTTACAAAGACAAAACCGTTCTTTTGGACGCTGAACTGTAGACTAGGTTTAACACATACACGCTTCTGAGATTCAAATCTTCCCCTGGACTGGATTCGGTGGCTTGCTACAGAAAAAATGCCAGCTGCTTTCCAATGTCCTTTAGGAGAATTTCTAAACTTGGGAGTTGGCAGAAGCTGGCACCCAGATTCAGGTGAAAGAGGCTGCGTGCTAATTGCAACTTACGGTAAGCCCTGCCCTGCATCAGAATAAACACTGCATCTGGCTTTGCGCTTGGCTGAAGGGAAGGTGTCTGTTGTGCTCTGTCGCTAACCAGGAAGATATTTCTGGGATACTGCTCACTTGCAATTTCATTATGCAGTGCAAATAAATAAATAAAACTGCACTGCAGGCAGACAGCCAACCTGAAAGACCCATGGGGCAATGTTACAAAATCGAAAGTGCTCCCAAGTCATTCTTGGATCTCTGCCGTCCGTTTAACTCCTTCGCTTCCCTCTCTTTCCAGACAAAGGGAAAACCAAAACCTCAGTGGGAGTTTTACAGGAGCTGCTACATAGTTAAAGGAACACATCAAATGTGTAAGTGCAATTAAGTGGGTCTTAATCTAGATAAGAAAGCTGCCAAGAATAATAAAACCACTGTTCTGAAGAACTAGAACTATCTTTACTTATTATCTTACTTTACTTTACTATCTTATTATCTTTACCCAACTGAGCCACACCATGCATTCAAGCAAGAAAAATCAACTTAATATAAACCTGTGTCATTTCTGTAGTTTATTTATTTGTTGGATTTATATGCTGCTCCTCTCCAAAGACTCGGAGCGGCTCACAACATCTATATAAAACAACAGATCATAATCTGAATCCAACCAAAAATATTTTAAAAAATGAGAAATTCCACACACATTCGACATTCACACCACAGTCCACAATCATCCCCAGGCCTGCCGGCAAAGATAGGTTGCCGGCAAAGACCCCTGCTTAAGATGAGGGTTCCACGCAAAATCTATATCCTTGTATCCTGACATCCATGTTTTTTATGATAGGAGGATCAAAGCAGGCAGGAAAAAAAATCAGCATTGATACATGATCTCTCTGGATCTAAAAAGAAGAAGGAGCAGGAGTTAGTTGTAAAGGATCCCAGAAAGTTGAGGCCACGGACGAAACCCACCCAGCGCTAGCTTGGAAGCCGTCCACTCAATCCTTTCCAATGCTGGCTATAACAGGTGCTTTATTTGGTAGCCAATATGAACCTCACGCTGAACGTGATTCGTAGTACATGATATTCCTTCTAATCTAGAGATGAAAAGGAAAATAAAAACAGAACGAGCTCGTTAAGTTCAGGAATCCTGGAATGGCGATAGAGTATTCTGGATTCATTTCTGGAGGGTCTTGTCGAGTTCCAGAAAAATAAGACAGAGGCCTTGAGGTTCTTCTAAGAAGATTCCTTGATTGTTCCTCAGGTTCGGATAGAAATCTTGCCCAGCTAATAACGGTAGTCCTCCAATTACGGCTACAATGGAGCCCAACGTTCCCGTTGCTAAGCAAGGCAGTTTACAAAAGCTCATTTGGCGACCGTTTCTGCCAGCGTGGTTGAGAGAACCACGGGGAATCCTGTTGTCATTAAGCATGTCAGGCCTCCCCCATTGACTCCTGCTTGTCAGAAGCCATCTGGAAAGGTTAAGATGACCTGTATTATTCTGAAGAATGACCAGCGGGACCCATTGGAGGAAAAACCGAAGTCAAGGTAGAGC
>JARGCV010000401.1:60000-345000 GCA_034064705.1 Bothrops alternatus | reverse complement strand
CCCCCGTGAATGTGAGCATCAAGGTTAGAAGTTCCCAAGAAGGCTTCAGTCTGTGTCCAACTTGGTTCTGACGGACAGGCAGGCCGAGAGGATCCGGCTTTAGCTTGGAAGGCGAGTATCTGCTGCTATGGGGAGGGGGGGGTTGCTGATGCTTAATTGAGGGAGTTGGATCCTTTGAACAGCCCAGAGACTCCTCCCTCTGTTGCTTTTTTTAAATTTTTGTTTCTTTCCGACCAAATTCTTGCTCGCAGGAAACGATTAAATGAAGAACATATAAACATCCTTAACCTCACGTGTGGGAGTCCACCTAAATCTTCAGGCGTAAAAGAGCTATTCTGATACATCACTAGTTGGGTGGAAAAAGGGGGAGAAATGGGGGCAATGAGGGGTCCCTGGTGCTCTCTGAGCTTGGCGGGTTTCTTGCAGACCTTTCATGACCCAACTAGGCAACATCATCAGTGCTAGAAGGGAGGGGGATTTGTGGAGGGAGGAGGAGGAGGATGACGACAACTGAGGTCCTTGGTACTCTATGAGCTTGACTATTTTCTTGCAGACGCTTCAAGACCCAACTAGGTAACATCATCAGTGCAAGAAAGGGGTGGGGTTTAAAAGAGGAGGAAGTGGAGGACCGTGGGGTCCTTGGAGCTCTCTGGTTGTTTTCTTGCAGATGTTTCATGACCTAATTAGGTAACATCACCAGTGTTTGAAGAGAGTGCGGTTTGCTCTGTTTATGTACAAGTGGTTTCCCACATATGAGGGAATCACATGACCGCTGGACCCTGCAACGGTCATAAATACGAGCCTCCATTTTGTTCACCACCATGGGTTGTAAAGGTGAAAAACGGTTGCAAGTCACTTCTCTTTAGTGCCGTTTCAACTTCGAATGGCCACTAAATGAACTGTCATAAGTCCAGGACTACGTGTACCACTTCAGTCAAATGGACCTTCTGAATCCCTCGTTTCGTCTCTTGAAGTCCTGATCTTGGGTTGAGTTACTCGGCCACCCTTTGATATAATCCCGATTGTGTCATCCTGTTTCGTTTCGTACGCCTACACACATGCACACTGGGTGATCCACCTGCTGAAGATGCTGCTATTATTCATTTATCTGTTTACAGTGTTTGGGACAAAGTTTCCAAAATCTTCTGCAATGCAACCATCACTCCTGTCAATTGTTGGAAGCCTCCAGGGCCAAACGTGGATTTCTGAATGTACCACTTTGGGGCTTGTCGTCTGTGCGAGGAGTAGAAAGAACACTGTTTCTCAACCCTGGCAACTTTTAAGAATGTTCTGGACTCAACTCCCGGGGCTTCCCAGCCAGCAAGAACTATCTGTGATACTAAAATATCTATTACGCCTTGTCAAGAAGAGCAAATTCCAAGAAGGTCAATGGCTGTTTCCTAAACTTTTTGCCAAGACCCTCCTGAATTTCTACTATCTCATCCTGACACTGATAACGAGAAAAATGAAATCTCTGAAAGCTCCATGTCAACCGATTCTTCTCTCTCTCTTGTTTCTACATGCAGCTCTCCGAGGCAATAAATTTCCAAGGCCTTAACGATCGGCTTGCGTGGTGAGAGCCAACACTGTAATTCCCAATTGATTGTAGATGTTAATCTTCCAAGACTCTTGTTCTCGTGCCATGATTTATTAGCCAAATTAATGACGAATTGCTGCCCGTGAAGGGGAAGGCCTGCTTTACATGGGAACGCAAGGAAGGCCAGCCGCAGGTCAAGGCCCTTTCAAGAGAATTCCCTGACCCGCAGAAATGAAGAAAAATGCCGAAGATTTTGGAAAACGTGGCTCTGGCAGAGAAGCTCGTATGGAGGCAGATCTTATTGTCTTCCCTTCAATCTAGCATAAATACTTACGGCCACAATGGAGGCCAACATTTCCGTAGCTAAGCGACACATTTCTTAAGTGAGTTTTGCCCCAACTTTCTTGCCTCAGTTGTTAAGCCGGTCACAGGCTTCTTAAGCGGCTTCCACATTGGCTTTGCTCATCAGAAGGGGATCACCCGACCCCGGGACACTGCGACCATCATAAATATGAATCCGTTGCCAGGCATTTGCATTTTGACCCCCTGACCACGGGGGTGCTGCAACGGTTGCCAAGTGTGAAAAACGGTCGTCAATCGGTCCCCTAAGTGAAGTGTTGTCAGTCAAGGACAGGGGTAGGCAACCTTGGCTCTTTGAGGACTCGTGGACTTCAACTCCCAGAATTCCTGAGCCAGCCTGGCTCAGCTTGGAAACCTCTCCCTTTCCCCTCAGTGTGGCTGGCTCAGGAATTCTGGGAGTTGAAGACCACGAGTCATCAAAGAGCCAAGGTTGCCTACCCCTGGGTCAAGGATTATCTGTATGTGCGTTGCATATTCTGATCTCAGTATGGTGTGTTTAAAATACATACTGTAGAGAAGATTGTGCTGGGGGCTGGTGTGACTCTTTGTGCATGCGAGGTGCATGTTTATTTAATTCAAGGAAATGTAGTTATTTGCCCTATCATTGGATGCCAAAGGATAAATACGCCGCCTATCTCTAGTCTTCAACAATTGGCAGTATTTCTATGAATGTCCCCCTCTCCCCTGTCGTATCTGAAGGTGCTAAACTTGAATCTGAGACCGAAGAAAACAGGACTCATTTTGGCTAATTAGCAAGGCTGGAGAGACTCTCAAATCTAGCCCAAACTGCCCATAAAATAAGAACAGAGGCACCGTGGAATTACAAATGAATTATTGCAGAAAGGGATCTTTTAAGAAAGATCGTTTTTTTCTAACCGACTATGTTGTACCCCGTTGAATGGAGTCAGTCTAAGCTTTTTTCTAACCCTGTCTCTGTTCCCAGGATTTAATGTATGTTTTTGGTTCTATCAACATTCCTGCTTCTTCACTCCATGTTCACCTCCGCATCTATAAATGCAAATACAGACTTGACACAGAAAACATAATAAATGAATTTAGCTAACCCCTACTCTACACAGCCGCTGGGGAAAGAGAATCCACCAATGGAGACTGTACCTGCCTAAGAGCCAAACTGCACGTCCGTCCTGGGCAAGATCAAGTCAAGACTGGGATCTCTATGGTCCAGGACGGGCGTGGCAGCTTTGGCTGACTTGATCTGATTGGGCAGGAATACAGTCTAAAACCCATTGGTGGATTCTCCATCTCCAAGTGCTGGAGAACAGAGTTGGAAGGGACCTTGGAGGTCTTCTAGTCTGACTCCCTGCTCAGGCAGGAAACCCTATACCATTCAGACAAATGGTTGTCCAATCTCTTCTTGAAAATCTCCAGTGATAGAGCATCCACAACTTCTGGAGGCAAGCCATTCCATTAATTGTCCTCGTCTGTGGGGAAGTTTCTCCTTAATTCCAGGTTGCTTCTCTCCTTGATAAGTTTCCATCTGTGGATTCTTGTCCTTCAGGTGCTTTGGAGAATAGGTTGACCCACACTTCCTTGTGGCAGCTCCTCAGATATTGGAGCACTGCTATCATGTCACCCCTGGTCCTTCCAGCAACCGTTCTTCATAGGTTTCACCCTCCCGGTCCCCTAATCATCTTTGTTGCTCTTTTCTGCCTCTCTTTCTAGAGTCTCAACATCTTTTGTATATCATGGTGACCAAAACTGGATGCAATATTTTAAGTGCGGTCTTGCCAAGGCATTATAAGGTGGTACCCGGTACTAACACTTTGCGTGATCTCGACTCTATCGCGATGCAAGAATTGGGAAAACAGACAAAGGCACTGGATCCACACACACAGGTGTGATTCACACAAGGGAGGCAAGAGGACGCAATGTGGATCACCAAGTCCTGCTAGGTTGGCTTATTAAAAGAAAGCCCTGGCCATCTGCTGGTGGTCAGGCTCTGGGAAGTGGCAATCAATTACAGCTGTTATCTGATATGAGCTTGGACAGATGTTTTCTCCCTTTGATTGTACGGTAATTACTGCTGAGTTGCCAGCAGGATCTCGGGCTTTAATTGCGGTGCTAATTTGGAACTGAAGAACACAAGAAGGAGAAAAAGCAGAGAGAGAAACTGAGAAGGAAACAACCACCAAACATTGCCCGGGGTGAAAAGAACTACATTACAAGAAGCCATGAACTTCAACTTGACTTTGTCCAAGAGAAGAATGGTTGGTATCTTCAATTGGGGGGACTGGAATTCATAGCCTTCCCCTAAAAGACCCCCAAAAGTTACTTTTCCATTTTCACATACCAGAATGATTACAGAAAGAAAGAATACACAACTACTTCTTCACATTCATTCATTCATTCCTGCCCTTTATTATTTTTGTAAATAACTCAAGTGGGGGAACATACCTAATATTCCTTTCTCCTCCTATTTCCCCCACAATAACAATCCTATGATGTGGGTCGAACTGAGGGAGAGAGACTGGTGCAAAGTCACCCAGCCAGCTTTCATGCCTAAGGTGGGACTAAAACTCACTGTCGCCTGGTGATTGGCCAAAGCCACCCAGGTGGCTTTCATGCCTAAGGCAGGACTAGAACTCTCTTGACTCTGGTGATTGGCCATCCACTGGTTTTTATGCCTAAGATGGGACTAAAACTCACTGTCTCCTGGTTATTGGCCCAAAGTCACCCAGCTGGCTTTCATGCCTAAGGTGGGACTAAAACTCACTATCTCCTGGTGATGGGCCAAAATCACTCCGGTGGCTTTCATGCCTAAGGTGGGACTAGAACTCACTGTCTCCTACGGTAGTAAATTGGCCACCCAGCTGGTTTTCATGCCTAAGGCGGGACTAGGACACACCGTCTCCTAATGATTGACCCAACGACACCCAGCCAACCACAAGCAGGACTAAAACTCATCATCTCCTGGCCTGGTTCTTTCACCACTAGACCAAACTGGCGGTCCGAGCTGATTGTAAATCAAATTCAGTAGAATTCATTCCCCACGCCTGCTGATGCCACCCCCTTTTTTTTTATCTGAAGCCAAACCCCCTTGAACAAGAAGCTGATGGTGGTCCACAAGACAGCACAACCTCTGCCCCAGAGTTTCTAGAGCTAGAATTCTACATGAATTCCAAGGCTGAGGGGATGAAATCCAGATGTGTTTAAATCAACATGGTGGCTTCAGAGAATGCCTGATAATCCTAGCTTGGGCCTGTTTCTTATTTTCACTTCCCCCTGAATTCTGCATTCAAGATGTAAATGTCTTACTTGCCTCTTTTTCTCCCCCCCCCCTCACTAACTTATTTATTGCATTACCCAAGGAGGCTGTGTACAAATAAACTTTGCCACAGGCTGATGTTTAACATTCCCCCCCCCCAGCCCATCTTAAAAGCTTGAAGTGGAAGAGAAAGATAAAATACAGACAGGGACAATATTAGTGTTTCCGATTGAAGGGATTTCTCCCCACCACCACCACCCTCTGCACATCAGCCCGAGGAATAGTAATTTGACACGGAGCATCGGACTACCATCATTCAAGAAAGAAAAATGCAAAAAATGTGAAATAAAGCTGCAAGATCCGGCCTTTGGGCTTAAGGCAGCAGCCCCCCCCCAAAAAAAATGCAAACCAGCTTCAAAAAAAGCTAAGATCCCCGACTGTGGATTTGGGTGCTCGGATACCAGGCCCGTTCACCCTGGTGTTAATCGGAATCTTCCCGGTGACAGAGATGGAAAACGCACATTTCAAGTCAGCAGTTCAGAAAATCGCTCAGCGGAAGAATGTCGCCGGCTGCTATTGCGGCTGGGTCTTTTAAGGCCTTTTCACAGAGAAGATGAAACTGGTAGGAATGAAGAAGCAGGTTTTTTTTTCTCAGCTAAGGTTTAATTCTGCTTCTGCTATTCATTAATAGTCACTCAGTCTACCATAATACCACAGGCTCATTTTCTCTTTCTCTCTCTCCCTCTCTGTCTTGCTCTCTAGTTATATCTCTATCTCTTTGTTTCTATTTATCTCTATCTATCTATCTATCTATCTATCTATCTATCTATCTATCTATCTATCTATCTATCTATCTATCTATCTATCTGTGTCTGTCTGTCCTGTCATCCATCCATCTATCTATCCAACTGTATGCACATCTATCTATCTATCTATCTATCTATCTATCTATCTATCTATCTATCTATCTATCTATCTATCTATCTATCTATCTATCTATCTCCAACTCTCTATTTCTAATTCTCTCTCTCTCTCTCTCTCTCTCTCTCCTATCTCTGTCTGTCTGCCTCTCATCTGCCTGCCTGCCTATCTATCTATCTATCTATCTATCTATCTATCTATCTATCTATCTATCTATCCTATCTATCTATCTATCTATCTCCAACTCTCTCTCTCCTCTCTCTCTCTCTCTCTCTCTCTCTCTCTCTCTCTCTCTCATCTCGGTGACTATCTCTCTGTCTGTCTGCCTCTCATCTGCCTGCCTGCCTGCCTGCCTGCCTGCCTGCCTGCCTGCCTGCCTGCCTGCCTGCCTGCCTGCCTGCCTGCCTATCTATCTATCTATCTATCTATCTATCTATCTATCTATCTATCTATCTATCTATCTATCTATCTATCCATCCATCTATCCATCTATCTATCTATCTATCTATCTCCAACTCTCTATTTCTAATTATATCTCTATGTCTCTCTCTCTCTCATGACTATCTCTCTCTGTGCCTGCCTATCTCTCATCTTTCTTTCTTTCTTTCTTTCTTTCTTTCTTTCTTTCTTTCTTTCTTTTCTTTCTTTCTTTCTTTCTTTCTTTCTTTCTTTCTTTCTTTCTTTCTTTCTTCTTTCCTGGGTAAATCTAAGGGAAACCAGAGGATAACATAATATAAAGTATAATGTCAGTTTCTTACTTTTAGTTGGGCTCTGTCTAATACACAGGAAATTCAAACTTGTAGTGAAGAGGGGACGCCTGACCTGGAGACATATTAATCTGAAGAACAGCCAGCCTCTAAAGATCATGGAAACTCCATTTTTCAGGGCTTTTAAGCAAAAGGTTGACCCCACCAATGATCTGAAGATTCCTGCTCTGGAGGAAGGAGGCTGGACTAGAAGACCTCCAATGTCCCTTCAACCCCAAGATTCTATGATAATACAATATATTATATGAGTTGCAATTCCTTTGTTTTAATTTCTGCTGCAGCTGCTGGGCAGAGCCCTGTGTCTGGAAAACCAGAAGATAAAACACCAAAGATGAATTAGACTACATTTGGGGTATTCCAACACTGAACCTCGCTTCTATTTAAATACTATCAGATGTTTGGAAAGGATGCCCGTAATCTTTTTGGCTCCATAAGTTAACAAACACGCAGTAAGTATGCAGCAACAAGGGCATTTTAAAAAAGTTTAACTGTCTATATTGCTCAAAGGAGAAATGAATCATTTTATTATTTTTTGTCTGCTTGCCAAGACCTTATTAGAAGACTCTATTCAGAAACTCAAGACACATTTCTGGAATGTATCTAAAGGAGGGTTGTGTATCACCACCATCGTGTATACAAAGGGATGTGTATCAGTCGCAAAGGTACACCTCATTCCCAAGGCAAGACACACCAACCACACACCACTAAACACGCGCAGGAGAGCACGGATGCCTGAGAACAATCCGTGTAATTCTTAAAGGCAGAGTCAAAATCTTCGCCACTATGAGGGGGTCCTGGGTGTTCTCTGAGCTTGGCTGTTTTCTTGCAGACGTTTCATTACCCAAACTCGGTAACATCATCAGGGCTCAGGAAAACCCCACTCCCTTCTAGCACTGATGATGTTACCTGGTTGGGTAATGAAACGTCTGCAAGAAAACAACCAAGCTTGGAGAGCAACCAAGGACCCCCTCAATCCTCTTCCTTCTCTCCACAAACCCCACTCTCCCTTCTAGCATTGATGATGTTGCTTAGTTGGGTCATGAAATGTTTTCAAGAAAACAACCAAGAGAGCATCAAGGACCCCATAGTCCTCCTCCTCCTCCTCCTCCTCCTCCTCCTCCTCCTCCTCCTCCTCCTCCCTTTCTCCTCCACAAACCCCACTCTCTTCTAGCATTGATGATGTTGCCTAGTTGGGTCATGAAATGTTTTCAAGAAAACAACCAAGAGAGCATCAAGGACCCCATAGTCCTAGTCCTCCTCCTCCTCCTCCTCCTCCTCCTCCTCCTCCTTTCTCCTCCACAAACCCCACTCCCTTCTAGCATTGATGATGTTACCTAGTTGGGTAATGAAATGTTTTCAAGAAAACAACCAAGAGAGCATCAAGGATCCCATAGTCCCTCCTCCTCCTCCTCTCCTCCTCCTCCTCCTCTCTTTCTCCTCCACAAACCCCACTCCCTTCTAGCATTGATGATGTTACCTATTTGGGTAATGAAATGCCTGACAGAAAACCACCCAGCTCAGAGAGCGCCAAGGACCCCACAGCTGCCCTCCTCCTCCTCTCTCTCTCCTCCTCCTCCTCCCCCCCCTTCCTCCTCTCTCCAAAACCCCACTTCCTTCAAGCACTCATGGTGTTACCTAGCTGGGTAATGAAACGTCGGCAAGAAAAGCACCAAGCTCAGACAGCACCCAAACCCCTCAATTCTCCTCTTCCTCCACCACTCCGGAAACCCCACTCTCTTCTAACATGGATGATATTATCTAGTTTGGGTCATGAAACATCGGCCAGGAACCACCAAGCTCGTGAGAGAGAGAGAGAGAGAGAGAGAGAGAGAGAGAGAGCGCAAGGACCCCTTATCACAGCCCTGAGTGAAGAATATTCTCCTTTACTGTTACGTCACGGCTGACCCCAAACCCATCAGACCTAACTTGACATGTCTGCAGCTCCCTTCCCAGACACCTCGTTAGCATTTAGCCCTTGCCAACAAAGTGAACTGGCTTTTGAACCATCTCCCTTCAACAAGAATGACCTTCACTTCTAATTAAAAACTCCTTCAGTCACAGCAGAGAAAGTCTATTACAGATGCTTGGCCGCAGAACATTATCAGTTCCACTTACTTAACACATCACTCAACAAGCAGGGGAAAGGAGGGACGGGGGAGGGAGGAAGAGGAGGAGGAGGAGGAGGAGGAGGAGGAGGAGGGGCGGAGAAGGCCTCAAGGCCTAGGGAGTAATTAATGTGAGGTCCATGGGCAGGGGTGGAGGGGGTGCTAAGAGGAGGCGCAGCCCAGCTGTCCAAGTTTTAATCCCTGCCGAAAGGATTCTAGTTGAAAGTTTGGGGAAGGCCGAACAAAAGAGCTGGGTGAATGAAGGAGGGAGGAACCTTATCCTGGATAGAGTCAATCATGGGTGGAAAGAGAAGCCTCCAGTGAACAGCTTCTCCCCTCCAAATATCCACAAAAAGGAGTCCATTCATTCATCATCCAGGTCTGGTGTAGACTTCTTCCGCTGATTCTCCTCCATCTTTTTCTTCTCCTCTCTCCTCTCTGGTCTTAAAAGTTCTGATTGGTCTGCAGGACCAAAGGGAGGAAGGCGCCCGAAGATTGAAGCTAAATACTTGGGGGTTTGAAAGGGGAATATCTGCTTCAATGATAACCTTTAATCGCTACCAGAATGAAGGGACTGAAAGAGGGAAACACCGGTTCGCGCCTTTCCCCCATTCACCACTTTCTAAAAAATTGGAGTCAAAAATGAATACTCTAATAGGTTTCCAGTTCATGAGAATATTATTTCTTTCCCGCCTTTGTTATTTCGTGCTTGAGGTGGGACTAGAACTCACAGTCTCCTGGTAATTGGCTCAAAGTCAATCACTAGGAGACCGTGAGCTCTAGTCCCGCCTTAAGTATGAAAGCCGTCTGGATGACTTTGGGCCAATCACCAGGAGACAGTAAGTTCTAGTCCCGCCTTAGCCATGAAAGCCAAGTGAATGGCTTTGAGCCAATCACCAGCAGACAGTGAGTTCTAGTCCCGCCTTAAGTATGAAAGCCGTCTGGATGACTTGGAGCCAATCACCAGGAGACAGTGAGTTCTAGTCCCGCCTTAGCCATGAAAGCCAAGTGATCTTGCAAAGTTGGAATTGATGGATTGAACTTTTCAGTCCCACCCAGTCTGCTGCTACCACCGCAGCCACGCCCACCAATGGGCCACGTCCACAAAATGAGTCACACCCACCCAACACCCGACGATACATAAGTGGGTTTTGGGTCGCAGTTTGGGCATTTGGTCTCTACAAGGTTCGCCATCACTGATCTAGGATCTTCTGCGAAGGAAGGAAGGAAGGAAGGAAGGAAGGAAGGAAGGAAGGAAGGAAGGAAGGGAAGGGAGGGAGGGAGTGAGGGAGGGAGGAAGGAAGGAGGGAGGGAGGGAGGGAGGATCAGTCTTTTACCCCCAACTTCTAAGTCTTCAGTTTGGGAAAGAAGACCTTGGAAGAAGTGGATATACATGCTCAGAGGGCTACTTCTAATTTAATTTGACACGGACAAGATAACCCTGGTGGTTTTATTACCAGGTTAGGGCTTGCAAGAAAGAAACTGGAGCTGATCTTGCTACTCTATTAAATATTCTATGTTCTCCTACAGCAGGAGGAGAGACGGAGGAGGAGGAGACCCAAAGGTCTTGAAAACTTTCTCCTCTGCTTCCCCCACCACCACCCCCCACCCCTCCTCCCAGCCAAGCTGCAGGGGACATGTTAAACAGCCTATTTCCAAAGGAGGGAAATGGAAGACTCTGAACTTCGGATGTCTAGACTTCACAGCAGGCTGAGAAGCAACCAGTGCCTGCGTGGGGGGGGGAGGGAAGGAGGGCAGAGAGGAGGAAACAGGCGACTAAACCACACGGTCTGTAACCCATTACTTTACAAGCCGTTCTCTATGCCTCATTGCTCAGGGCTGAACAGGTTAGCGGTCAGGCTTTTTTTTAAAAAACAACAAAAAAACAAACCCTGCAGACACACACATATGCCAATTTTCGCTCCCGTGGGATGCGAGGACGACGGAGGAGAAATTGTGGCTTGGAGACGCGAGGAAGAAAAAACAGTCTCTTGGTGCAAACCCCCAAAAAACTGGAATTATGCTGTTGGGGGTTGTCCAGGATAACAGCCTCCCCCCCACCCCCCACCCCCACAAAGGCTTTGCTTCTGTTCCTTCCCTGGATGGATTTATGTCTAATCACAAGTTGGGACAGAAATTGGAAAACAAGAGGTGAGATGTGTCCTTGTGCCAAAGGCGAGCCTGGTTTTCTGTGGCTGTCTTGAAAAGGCTTCCAGGGCCAAGGAAAGCAAAGGATGTGACATCCGAAGCAAACACAGACCTACTAGACTAGAGCCAAAGGGGGAAAAAAAAAAAGAAAAAAGTGTGTGGTTTTTAATTATGTGTTTATTTGCAATTTGTTTATTGATGTTTAAGCTCAAGTTTGTGGAGGACTAGGGAGGTCAAACCTGCGAGGAAAAAGCCGACAGAAGACAAAAGGTGACATCAGCTGGATTCTGTTTTCTCGGCTGTGGTCACTCGCCCTGAAAATAGAACCCCCAGGCCTGAAATTTGGAAAAAGCTAAATATAAAGGCAGAGATCCCATATGTCTAGGGCTAGGCCAAAGATAGACACGTTAGGTTTTTGTTTTTGTTTTTTTCCTGCAGTGCTTAGGGATGGGCAAGATCAGCTCCAGTTTCTTTCTTGCAAGCTCTAACCTGATAATAAACCACCAGGGTTATCTTGTACGTGTCAAATTAAATTAGAAGCAGCCCTCTGAGCATGTACTGTATATCCACCTCTTCCAAGGTCTTCTTTCCCAAATTGAAGACTTAGAAGTTGGCGGTAAAAGATTGGCCTTTCCTTTCCTTTCCTTCCTTCCTTCCTTCCTTCCTTCCTTCCTTCCTTCCTTCCCTCCCTCCCTCCCGTCTGCTTATAACAGCACAAACTCTGCTGAGGTCTTCAAGCAGATCTTAGGAGAAAAAGAGAGAGAGGGAGAGGAAGAGAGACTAGCTGTAAGTAAATAATAAATACCACTAATAACCAGGGTGAGATATTAATCATTAATCATTAATACTAATATATGTTTCCACTCTGCTTTCAGAATGTGTTCAGACCAGCCCATGCAGGATAAGGAACATCTGCTAGATAGCATTCTCTCTCTCTCTCTCTCTGTCTCTCTCTCTCTCTGTCTCTCTCTCTCTCTCTTTCTCTCTCTCTCTCTCTTTCTCTCTCTCTCTCTCTCTGTCTCTTTCTCTCTCTCTGTCTCAATGCAGGGTAATATATTTAGAAGACAGTGTGGCATCAAAGGCCTATTTACGATACATTCCTCGAAGGGTCCTGGAACACGCAAAGAAACAAAAATCTTGATCAGGTTTCAGTGTGACCAGGATGACTTGAACAATCCTAGCATTAGAGGTACAAGATATAATTGACTTAATCTATGGGGGGGGCGGGACGGGGTAGAAACAGCCAGGAAGCTAGACTTTCATTGGAGAGAGGATAGTTAGCTAGGCTGAGCCCTTCCAGTTTGTTTAAACTATGATTTAGTTATACATGGGAAGCTAGCCACGTTGACGGGGGTCTAGAAGAAAAAATTGAAGGAGAAGAATGTGTGTGGGCATTGTAACTTTGAACCAAGTCGTAAGTGCCTCTGGGGAGGCCTATCGTGACTTCAAACCATTGCTAAGCAAACCGGTTGAAAGTCGAGGACTCTCTATATTCCAAATATCTTCTTAACGGAACACAATTGCCAGCTATGACTGTGGATTCATTGCCGGCCTAAGCTTTTCAGACCTGTTTCTCTGCTCGGTAACATTCACAAGGCTAACCTCAAATTATTGAACTACCCTAAGAATTGCAACTGAGTTAGTAGCCATCTTAAAAAACCACTCTTCCCTTTGGCAAATGCAAAACAGACACCCCATTTTCAAGATCTGGATGGCAACCAGGAGGAGCAAGACAGCAGAAGTCAAAATGCAAGACAGATGTTTGAGTGCGTCTGATGTCTAATGACACTCGTGCTTTCTACTACTCTGTAATTTTAAAAGCTAATTATGAAATTATTGGCTGCATTGAAAAAAAAGAATTCTCTTCCAAACCAGAGCTTAAATTCCTTATAAACATCCTAAACCGTAGCCACTTGTCTGGAGAGAAAAAGGCCTTTATGTTAAAAGGAGGTAATTACCATAGCTGACCGTTTCCCTGAGGTTATCTGGCAAAGCACCAATAATGCATCTCATTTATGAATACTCTCAGCAACCAGAGGTTAAACAAAACACAGACGCTGTGTTAATATTCAAGCAAGCTTTGGCAACTCCAAACACAACATAGCAAGTAACAACAAGCTTGCCATCCCCTGGGTTTTCTAAAGTGGCATCTGAAATAACCAAATGAATTTTTTTTTAAAAAAAATCTAAATCAAAACCAACAAGAGGCATCTGTCATATGGTGTAAGCATGAATTTTGGAGAGATCCTGACTGTGGAGTTATGTCATGAAATAGGAAGGAAGGAAGGAAGGAAGGAAGGAAGGAAGGAAGGAAGGAAGGAAGGAAGGAAGGAAGGAAGGAAGGAAGGAAGGAAGGAAGGAAGGAAGCTTGATTCGTATTTGTTGGTGGGCATTCCCATGCTTTCAGTCAGGAAAGAAAGAAAGAAAGAAAGAAAGAAAGAAAGAAAGAAAGAAAGAAAGAAAGAAAGAAAGAAAGAAAGAAAGAAAGAAAGAGGGAGGGAGGGAGGAAGGGTGCTTGATTAGTATTTGTTGGTGGGCATTTCCATGCTTTCACTCAGGAAAGAAAGAAAGAAAGAAAGAAAGAAAGAAAGAAAGAAAGAAAGAAAGAAAGAAAGAAAGAAAGAAAGAAAGAAAGAAAAAAGAAAGAAAGAAAAGAAAGAGGAAGGAAGGAAGAAGCAAGGAAGGAAGCAAGGAAGGAAGGAAGGGTGCTTGATTAGTATTTGTTGGTGGGCATTCCCATGCTTTCACTCAGGAAAGAAAGAAATAAAGAAAAAGAAAGAAAAGAGAGAGGAAGGAAGGAAGGAAGGGTGCTTGATTAGTATTTGTTGGTGGGCGTTCCCATGCTTTCACTCAGGAAAGAAAGAAAGAAAGAAAGAAAGAAAGAAAGAAAGAAAGAAAAGAAAGAAAGAAAGAAAGAAAGAAAGAGAAAGAGAGGAAGGAAGGAAGGAAAGGAATGGCACTTGGAAAACCAAGCAATCTAATCCACTCCTACAGCCAAAGAAATGTGCAGAAAAACAGAATTGGTAGGCCTCAGAGGTTGCCAGGGGCAACCACGAAATTCAGTTTGAAAGGGGCAGCCTGTGAACTGTTCAAAAGAGAAAGCAAGCTGTATACCCTGACGAGAGAGAGAGAGAGAGAGAGAGAGAGAGAGAGAGAGAGAGAGAGAGAGAGAGAGAGAGAGAGAGAGAGAGAGAGAGAGAGAGAGAGAGAGAGAGAGAGAGAGAGAAATGACCGTCTGTAATCAGACTTCATTAGTTGCTCAGAGGCAGCAATATTTTCAAGGGCACTATATGTATAATAAACTTTTTAATAAAGAGAAAGGAGGCTAAACCAAAATACAACTGCAGGCTGACCTTGAAAACTTCCGGTAGAGGAGATCTTTTGCAGGATTGACAAAGAAAAATATTATTAAAAAAGTTTATTATTGAGTGGAACTCAAAATTGCAATGTTTGTTGCAAATAAACTCATTGAAGTATTGTTACACCAACGGAAAAGGATGCAGAGTGTTGTAGAATGTAACAACGAGGAGAAAATATCGAAATAACCAGTTCCATACCATACTGGAGGATACTCAGTGAAAGATTATTTGCAGAGATAGTCCTAGACTTAACAGCCACAAATGAGCCCAAAATTTCTGTTGCTAAGTGGGACATTTGTCAAGTGAATTTTGCCCCATTTTAGGACCTTTTCTTGTCACAGTTGTTAAGTGAATCACTGCTGTAAAGTGAATCTGGCTTCCCCATTGACTTGGCTTGTCAGAAGCTCGTAAACGGGGATCACATGAATCTGGAACGGTGCGACCGTCATAAATATGAATCAGTTGCCCAGTATTTGAATTTGGATCACGTGGTCGTGGGGATGGTGCAACGGTCATAAGTGTCAAAGACAGTCATAAGTCTCTTTTACCAGTGCTGTTGTCACTTCAAATGGTCACTAAATGAATGCTTGTAAGTCAAGAACTATCTGTATATGATAGACCTTTAATAGCATTATGACAGTACTTGGATGACTGACAGCACTTCTGTCTGGAATGAAATGGAATAGGAATAGAATATATGGAATGGAATGGAATAGGAATAGGAATAGGAATAGGAATAGAATAGAATATATGGAATGGAATCAAATCGAATGGAATGGAATGGAATAGAATAGAATGGAATAGAATAGAAAAGAAATTAGAATAGAAATTAATAGAATAGAATAGAAATTAGAATAGAATAGAATAGAAATTAGAATAGAATAAGAAATTAGAATAGAAATTAATAGAATAGAAATTAGAATAGAATAGAAATTAGAATAGAATAGGGTAGAAATTAGAATAGAATAGAAATTAGAATAGAATAGAATAGAATAGAAATTAGAATAGAAATTAATAGAATAGAAATTTGAATAGAAATTAGAATAGAATAGAAATTAGAATAGAAATTAATAGAATAGAAATTTAAATATAAATTAGAATAGAATAGAATAGAGAATAGAATAGAACAGAATAGAATAGAACAGAATAGAATAGAACAGAAAATAGAATAGAACAGAATAGAATAGAACAGAAATAGAATAGAATAGAATAGAATAGAATAGAATAGAATAGAATAGAATAGAATAGAATAGAATAGAATAGAATAGAATAGAATAGAATAGAATAGAATAGAATAATAAAATACAGAATGGAATGGAATGGAATGGAATGGAATGGAATAGAATAGAATAGAATAGAATAGAATAGAATAGAATAGAATAGAATAGAAAGGATGAAGAATAGAATAGAATAGAATAGAACAGAATAGAATAGAATAGAAAGGATGAAGAATAGAATAGAAGAGAAGAGAATAGAAGAGAATAGAATAGAACAGAATAGAATAGAACAGAAAATAGAATAGAATAGAATAATAAAATACAGAATGGAATGGAATGGAATAGAATAGAATAGAATATAGAATGGAATGGATTGGAATGGAATGGAATGGAATGGAATGGAATAGAATAGAATAGAAAATAGAATAGAATAATAAAATACAGAATGGAATGGAATAGAATAGAATAGAATAGAATAGAATAGAATAGAATAGAATAGAATAGAATAGAATAGAATAGAATAGAATAGAATAGAATAGAATAGAAAGGATGAAGAATAGAAGAGAAGAGAAGAGAAGAGAAGAGAGAATAGAATAGAACAGAATAGAATAGAATAGAACAGAAAATAGAATAGAATAATAAAATACAGAATGGAATGGAATGGAATGGAATGGAATGGAATGGAATGGAATAGAATAGAATAGAAAGGATGAAGAATAGAATAGAATAGAATAGAATAGAATAGAATAGAATAGAATAGAGCTAGAAGGGACCTTGGAGGTCTTCTAGTCCAGCCTCCTGTTCGAGCAGAAGAACCTACACCATCTCAGACAAGTGACTGCCCAGTCTCTTCTTAAAAGCCTCCCGTGATGGAGCGCTCACAATTTCTGAAGGCAAAGCTGTTCCACTGGATGTGTTTGAATTACAAGTCCCAGAAGGCGTGTCTGGCTGAGGAATTCTGGGAGTTGAAGTCCACAAAGTTGCCAATGTTGGAGACCCCTGTACTGAAACCCAAACTCAGCAACCTGAATTGTGACTTAGTGCAGTAGGTGACCCAGGACAGGGTTTCTCTGAATAGCTGCCTTTTTTCTTGACGTGCTTCCGGCTGGGGAATTCTGGGAGTTGAAGTTCACAAGTCTTAGTTTGGAGACCCCTATTTGAGGAGGAAGGATAAACACAATCCAGAATAAGGCAGAATAATACCAGAAAATGACACCCCGTAGATCTCTCATGTAGCTTGTTGGCTGTCTCTGCAAAGAAGAGTCAAGGCTGGTTGGATCAGGCCTTATTCTGGATCCCTGGTTAAACTGAGTTCTATTCTGGATCGCTGGTAGAACCGGGTCCTATGCTGGTTTCCCAACTGAATTGAGTCCTATTCTGGATCCCTGGTTAAATCGAGTTATATTCTGGATTGCTGGTAGAACCGGGTCCTATTCTGGATTTCCAATTGAATGGCGTCCTATTCTGGATTCCCAGTTGAATCGGGTCCTATTCTAGATTCCTGGTTGAATCAGGCCCTATTTCCTGGTTGAATTGGGTCCAAATCTGGGTTTCTTGGGACTCGTGTTTCAATGGTGTGACTTCCACTTGCCTCTTTCTTGTAACCTGCCCCGACGGCTTGTGTGTTCCTGGTCCGGCCTCCTTGCTCTCTTTGACTCTGCTGTTACTCCCTAATGATGTAATGAGCATCTCACATTTTAGCATATGCTCCATTCTGAGAACCAGCAGCTATGACAGCCTGCAGCCTCTGCTCAAGGCATCTTTCCCTGAAATTAAATCAAAGGAAGCTCAAGAAAGCGAGCTGGGGGTGGGGGGGAAGCAACACCCCCTCCCCAGAACCCTCATGATTTAGCTTGGCACCAGTTGTCAAAACCTCACTGAGATTTTTCTGCTCTTGAATTAATGCTTTCAAGTAATTCCCATACACCGCAAGTCATCCTTCATGTGAAAAGATACTAATCCTTTCTCATTTCAAGGGACGGATGAGATTTATATCTGGAGCGGGTATCTTAACTAGGTTTGTATTTCTCAAGGTCTAAAAAGCACACGGCGGTACATCCGGCTGCGTGAATTTCCCCCAGACTAGCAGCGGGAATACTGATGTACATCACCAAACTCCGGCTCTCCAAGCATAACGTATTAATGATGGGAGATAATCTTATTTAACAGATTTATCAGCGTTACTGTCTTCCTTTGACACATCAAGACTGACTTCTGGGGAGCGTTAGGAAGAGAATCCATTTATCCAGATCTGTGTCTTTTTTTTTTTAAGCCACTGAGGCATATTCAGTACAGGTAGTCCTTGACTTACGACCACAATGAGCGTCAGGAAATTTAACTGTCAGGAAATTCCTCCTTAGTTCTAATTGCTTCTCTCCTTGATTAATCTCTATCCCTTGCTTCTTGTCCTGCCTTCAGGCGCTTTGGAGAATAGCTTGACTCCCTCTTCTTTGGGGCAGCCCCTGAGATATTGGAAGGCTGCTATCATGTCCCCCCTCGTCCTTCTCTTCGTTAAACTGGACATACTCAATTCCAGCAAATTTTCTTTATATGTTTTAGCCTCCAGCCCCCTGATCATCTTTGTTGCTCTTCTCTGCACTCTTTCCAGAGTCTCAACATCTTTTTTATATCGTGGTGACCAAACCTGGATGCTGTATCCCAGCTCTGGTCCAACCTATCCATTCAATGTCTTTTACCTATAAATATTCCTGGCCCATCTCTCCCCTCCTCCCCAACCTTTGGCCTGCAGATATAATTAGTTAATTAATTTAATTAGTTTAATTTAACGAGCAGCTAACTAACCTGCCTAGCTTTCCTGTCTGTCTTTTGAGGGGCTGTTCAAATCTTCTCTGTCCATCCACAGCTCACATAAGCAAATGCTTTTAGTGTTTGCTTCCTCTCTTTCACTTATTGTTTCCCATTAGCAGAAAAATGTATTCCCGACCAAACTAGAAGCTTCTTCCAAGGCACAAAAAAAAAAAAAACATTTGTTCCCTCAAAAGCTAATTTAATTCTGCTCCTGTCCTTCTCTGACCCAGTCAGTCATATCACTCAGCAGGGACTTTGGGATTTTAAAAGCCAGAAAAATGCATTATGTCTGGAAGCGGGGGGGGGGGCTTTTAGGAGGAGGGGCGGGGAAAGAATTCATGGAAAGATCTTACTCCTTCCTTCAGATCGTGCCCAGAGGAAAGTCTGCATGTTTACAAACTTCAAAAGCTAAGCCTTTCTTTGGTTATCGTGTTAAACCATGACTTGTTCCCATCGTGGTTTAAAACATCCGTAGCTCCAGCATCTGAATATATAAGCAAATATTTATTTGGGGGGGAGGTTTTTCTTTTTTAAAGACTATCTTCAAAAGCCAAGCCTTAGATTCTTCAGCTTGGCTTAGAGCAGCAAAGATAGATCAGAAATATAATCGGAACCCAGTCTTTCCCCAAAAGATATTTGCATTATAAACATTCACTGTTAGGACCTTTGATCAGAAGGTGTCATCTAAGTTTTTTTTTCTCTCTCCTGTCTTATATCCTTCCAAAAACCATTTGCCCAACTAGACAACGTTCTCAGTACTAGAAGGGGAGTGGAGTTTGAATGGGCAGAATATTTGTATATAAACAAGAGGAAACCACACACCCCATAGATGATCTCCTCCTCCTCCTCCTCCTCTCCCTTCTGGTTAGGTCATGAAAGGTCTACAAGGAAACCACCAAGCTCAGAGAGCACCAAAGACCCCATAGATGATCTCCTCCTCCTCCTCCTCCTCCTCTTCTCCCTTCTGGTTAGGTCATGAAAGGTCTACAAGGAAACCACCAGGCTCAGAGAGCACCAAGGACTCCACAGGTCAACCCTGAGCTGCAAACACTCTTTTCTGTTAGTACAGGGAAGATCTCTGTCGCACACCTATTGCATTCCTATTTATCTAACCTCCCAGGCCGTCAGCCTATTCCTTATCTCTTCCGTGCTCATTCCAAGCTTGGATGCTGGTTGCTTTCTCCTCCTCCTCCATTTCCACCCCTCCAGGGAACCAGCCAAGGGAAACCCCCTAAGTTGACTTCAGGTGGAAATCACCCACAGCAAGTCTTGTAACAAGCCATTTTAAGTACAGACAAGAAGGTGGAGGAGGAAGCGGGGAGGGGAAGGGAGACAGACAGAAAACACAACACCAACTAAGCAGATTCGCTGGTTAAATACTCCAGCGGCTTCATCCAACATCTGTCTTCTGCTTTACACTTGATCAAGCCAGCCAGGTAACAGACAAATCGCTCAAAGCGAACTGAACAAGACTTCCGGCACATGCTCACACAACACAAAACACAAAAACCCGAAATAATAGCAATCACTCTGATGGGTCACCTGAGTCAAAACAAATCTGTGTTTTTCCCTTTAGCGTCTCTGTGTGTCTCTGTGTGTGTGTGTGTGTGTTTGTGTGTGTGTTTTCTGTGCTAGCGGGATAAAAAACGATCAGGGGCGAGGGGGCCCACATGAAAATGGAGCCACCTGTCCATGTCCCTGAAACCGAGGGAGCGCGGGAGAGCAAAGCCAGCCACCTGGTGCAGCTAATGAAATCTCTCAACGCCCCGCTTGTCTAGATCAGTGTTTCTCAAACCTTGACCATTTTAAGGTATGTGGACTTCAACTCCCAGAATTCCACAGCCAGAATGGCTGTCTGTGGAATTCTGGGAGTTGAAGTCCACATGCCTTAAAATGGTCAAGGTTGAGAAACAACTGGGCTAGATGAACAACAGCTACTTATGCAAACAAGAACAGAAGTCGTTCACAGGCAGAACACTGGCCAAGCAGCTCGGGTCAAATGTTAACACAACAGCAGCCATCAGCAGCGGGAAAACCGGAACGGTGAAATAAAATCTTCTGTAGCTCAGCCGTCCTGCACCGAAATGGCGGGCGGGTTTACTGACTCGGTCCAGGGCTTCATTGAGGTTCTGGGACCTCCTTGATCGGGAGGTTCTATGTAGGATACCCAAAATACCCACTTTTGCTCTCTACAGATAGTCCCCGACTTACCACAGTCCGTTTAGCGGCCGTCTGGAGTTACAGCGGCACTGGGGAAAAAGGGACTTACAACTGTTTTTCACACCTGCTGCATCCCTGTGGTCGAGTGATCAAAATTAAAATGCCTGGCAACTGATTCGTATTTATGATGGTCGCAGTGCCCCGGGGTTGGGTGATTCATAGCACTTTAGAAGGCCTTGGTAAGGCCACACTTGGAATACGGCATCCAGTTTTGGTCACCATGATGTAAAAAAGATATTGAGAGACTCTAGAAACAATACAGAGAAGAGGAACAAAGATGATTAGGAAACTGGAGGCAAAAACATATAAGGAACGGTTGCTGGAATTGGGTATGTCTAGTTTAACGAAGAGAAGGACGAGGGAGGACAGGATAGCAGTCTTCCAGTATCTCAGGGGATGCCCCAAAGAAGAGGGAGTCAAGCTATTCTCCAAAGCCCCTGAAGGCAAGACAAGAAGCAACGGATGGAAACTCATCAAGGAGAGAAGCAACCTAGAACTAAGGAGAAACTTCCTGACAGTCAGAACAATTAACCAGTGGAACCACCTGCCTCCAGAAGCGGTGAATGCTCCAACACTGGAAGTCTTTAAGAAGAGACTGGACAGCCATTTGTCCGAAATGGTATAGGGTTTCCTGCCTGGGCAGGGGGTTGGAGTAGATGACCTCCAAGGTACCCTCCAACTTTATTTATTATTATTATTATTATTATTATTATTATTATTATTATTATTATTATTATTATTATTATTATCCCCTTTTGTGACCTTTTGACAAACAAAGCCACTTAAGAAGCCTGTGACTAGCTGAACAACTGAGGCAAGAAAGTTGGGGCAAAGCTCACTTAACAGATGTCTCGCTTAGCCACGGAAATGTTGGCCTCCACTGTGGCCATTAAGTCCGGGACCTCCTGTACTTATGCCAGATGAAATGGAAGACAATAAGATCCACCTCCGTACGAGCTTCTCTGCCAGAGCCACGTTTTCCAAAATCTTGGGCATTTTTCTTCATTTCTGCAGGTCAGGGATTCTCTCTCTCTCTCTCTCTCTCTCTCTCTTTTTTTGTAAAAAATGGTTTTATCCATTCCATTTTTGTATAAAACACATGGGAGAAACCTAGCCAATCAACACACAAATTGCTGCCACGTAACAAGGTACTTTTTTTGGTCAAACTTTAAATCTAGAACATACAAATGTTTTAATCTACAGTCAATTGTCTATGCTCTTCCATTTAACTATTCTTTTTAAAAAATTCCACATATCCCCATATTTCTTCTGTCCCAATTACAGCACAATGACAGGGAGGAAGCGGGCTGCCGGAAGCGCCTCTTTACACGGTCTTCTGCTGTCCCTTCTTTCCAATCAGAGACTTGTGGATGTGCGGAATTACGCCTCCACCAGCAATGGTCGCTTTAATAAGAGAATCCAGCTCCTCGTCCCCACGAATAGCCAGCTGAAAATGACGAGGAGTGATACGTTTTACCTTAAGGTCCTTGGAGGCGTTGCCTGCCAACTCCAAAACCTCAGCAGTGAGATATTCAAGAATTGCAGCACTGTACACGGCAGCTGTAGCACCAACCCTTCCGTGGCTTGTGGTGCGAGTCTTCAAGTGTCTGTGGATACGGCCCACTGGGAACTGAAGCCCAGCTCTTTGCGAGCGAGATACTGCCTTTGCCTTGGCCTTGCCACTGTCTTTGCCAGCCTTGCCTCCAGCCATGTTTGCGCCGCTCCTGTGCGAAGTCCAGTCCCGATTCCGCGCGAGAGCCGCCTGCGAAGTTGAGAGACAATAACCCGCCTGGGCGCGAGGCGGGTCAGGGATTCTCTTGAAAGGGCCTTGACCTGCAGTTGGCCTTCCTTGCGTTCTCTGTGTAAAGCAGGCCTTCCCCTTCACGGGCAGCAATTCGTCATTAATTTGGCTAATAAATCATGGCACAAGAGTCTTGGAAGATTAATATCTACAATCAATTGGGAATAACATCTATCCTCCATCTCCTCTTCCTCCTCGTCTGGCTTCTAGCACTGATGATGTTCCCTAGTTGAGTAAGGAAACATCAGCTCAGAGAGCACCTGGGAGCCCTCATTTCAACCCTGAGCTGCAAATATTCTCTTCTATCGGGTTGTAAAAATGTCTTGACATTTTGCAGCTATGACACACAACAAGAGAAAATGAAAATGTCATGCCATTTAGACCGGGACCACAGCTACAGACATCCCAAAATAAGCCAGGTCACCATCCTAATCAGTGAAGCCACAAAATGAAGGACCCACAAATGAAATTAAGCAAATGAAATAACCCATGAAGGATGAAATGAAAAAAGTTGAGTTGAGATAACTTTAGCTTCCCTAAACGTACAGTGCCGTATCCTGCTTCTAACTAAATTTCAGCTCCGTTTGGAAGGAAGGGAGGGAGGGAGGGAGGGACGGAGGGAGGGAAGAGAGAGAGAGAGAGAAGAGAGAAGAGAGAGAGAGAGAGAGAGAGAGAGAGAGAGAGAGAGAGAGAGAGAGAGAGAGAGAGAGAAAGAAAGAAAGAAAGAAAGAAAGAAAAAGAAGAGAGAGGGAGGGAAGGAGAAAGAGAGGGAGGGAGAAAGAAAAAAAGAGAGAGAGAGAAGGGAAAGAAAGAGAGAGAGAGAGAGAGAGAGAGAGGAGAAAGAGGGAGGGAGAGAGGAAGAAAGAAAAAAGAAAGAAAGAAAGAAAGAAAGAGAAGAGAGAGGGAGGGAAGGGGAAAGAGAGAGAGGGAGAGAGAAAGAAAGAAAAAAGAAAGAAAGAGAGAGGAAGGGAAAGAAAGAGAGAAGGAGAAAGGGAGGGAGGGAGAAAGAACGAAAGAAAGAAAAGAGAGAGAGGAAGAAAGAAAGAAAGAAAGAAAAAGAAGAGAGAGGGAGGGAAGGGGAAAGAGAGGAAGGGAGAGAGAGAGAGAAAGAAAAAAGAAAGAGAGAGAGAGAGGAAGGGAAAAAAGAAAGAGAGAGAGAGAGAAGGAGAGAGGGAGGGAGGGAGAGAGGAAGAAAGAAAGAAAAGAGAGAGAGAGAAAAAGAAAGAAAGAAAGAAAGAAAGAAAGAAAGAAAGAAAGAAAGAAAGAATCATATTCCTTCAAGCGAGGGCCATTTGGAGAAAGATTCCCAACTTCCAATACTCAAGAAAGACTTCAACTAACCAACCCAAAACCATGTTGCATTAGAAAGCAAACGAGTTCTAAACCATTTAAGAACATAGTCAGGAGGGATGCCCCATCAAGGGAATAAAACGTTATTAAAAAAAACAACCAACGCAAAAAGAGAACAGCTGGAGAGCAGGAGTGAAAGCTGCCTGGAGTCGCCTGGGGGTGGGGTGGGACAGGCGGCCCCTAAATGCAATCAATAAATGAATAAATAAATATCAAATCCTAAGGAAATTTCACGGGAGGGGGAGAAGGTCCCATTGCACATTCGAAGGAAACTGGAAGAGAGGCAATGGTGGCTCCTATCGCCATATCACTGTGGCGTGGTCCGAGGGTTTGTGGCGCTCACATTCGGCGGCATTTTTCCGCGTTCAAAGCCGAAAAAGACTCTGTGTCAATGAGTCATTTGCCGTCACCAGGAGCCTATTATGAACTGGAGCTAATTAGGGATTCCACAGAGACGCGGGGCACAAGGCAAAGGGTAGAGTTAGCTTAATAACAGCTTTCAGCAGCAGGATTAAAAAAAGAATATATTCTTGGTCCGCCGAGGGCAGGTGAGGAATGGAAGGCCGCGGAAGGACAGGAAAGAGAAAGAGAAGCCGTAAAAATCCAAGAATGTTCCACCCTTCACTGGAACCATGGAGTGTGATCAATACATGCTAATCATGGTGAATGTCCTTGATTGGAAAAAGAGGGTGTTATTGATTATCGCTGTCGTTGCCATCCAGACTTGCGGCTCCACTAGGATCTGGGGACAGCCACTAGGCCTGATGGCTAGTGGTTATGGAAGGATAGGTTCTGACCAGACGGTGGGGTGGGGGAATGGAAGGATTGTATTTCTGGTACTGTGTTAGTATAATTTGTATTCCTCAACTTACAACCGTTTGTTTGGTGACTGTTCGAAGTTGCAACGGCGCTGAAAAAAACGACTTAGGACCATTCTTCACACTTACGATGGCCGGGTGATCAACATTCAAACGCTTGGAGCAGACCCGTATTTACGACGGTCGCAGCGTCCCCAGGGTGACGTGATTTACGTTCGGATGCTGGACCACTGACTCACATTTTGGACGGTTGTAAATGTCCCGCCCCAGGGGTCAGGTGATCAGCATTTGCCAACTTCCGACAAGCCGAGTCAACAGGGAAACCAAGACGGACTTAACAACTGCGTTACTAACTTGACCGCTGCAGTGATTCACAAATTGTGGCAAGAAAAGTTGCATAAGGGGAGGGGGGGAAACCCACTTAACAAATGTCTCACTTAGCAACAGAAATTGCTAATTGGGCTCAATTGTGGTGGTAAATTGAGGATTGTCAGTATTGTATTTCTCTGTGAGAGCGAACAGACCAGTTTCCTGCAAGAAATACAATCCTTCCGTCTCCTCTTCCACCACCACCCCAGTCTCAACTGCAGTATCTATCCTCCATCTTTCTCCCCCCCTCCATCACAACTGATGAATTCTTCTTGGATGAGAGACAAAATGTTTTGTTCCTCCTCCTCAAGGGAAAAACAGCCCATTTGCCTTTTGAGGAAGCACTTCTGAGAACAACAATGACCTGGGTGGATAAGGATCTCCACCGACATCAGTCCTGATTCTCAGTGTTTGATGTCAATAATAATAATAATAATTATTATTATTAATTTAATTTCTATGCCGCCCTATTCCGGAGAACTCAGGGCGGCTCACAGCATAATAGAAATTACATACCAGTACATATAAAAAAAAACCTTAAGTTAAAAAAAACAAAAAACAAAAAAACAAAAAACCAATCATTCCACGAACATACACTGGCTAGGGGCAAGATGTTAGCTGCCCCAGGCCTGCCGGCAAAAGTGTGTTTTAAGCAATTTACGAAAGGCGGAGAGGGTGGGGGCGACACGGATCTCCGGGGGAAGTTGGTTCCAGAGGGCCGGGGCCACAACAGAGAAGGCTCTTCCCCTAGGCCCCGCCAGGCGACACTGTCTGGCTGACGGGACCTGGAGAAGGCCCACTCTGTGGGCCCTAACCGGCCGCTGGGATTCATGAGGCAGCAGACGGTCCCGTAAATAACCTGGTCCGATGCCATGTAGGGCTTTATAGGTCATAACCAACACTTTGAATTGGGTTCGGAGACCAATTGGCAGCCAATGCAGCTCGCGGAGTGATGCCGAAATGTGGGCATTTCTAGGCAAGCCCAACACTGCTCGCGCGGCTGCATTCTGCATTACCTGAAGTCTCCGAACATTTTTCAAAGGTAGCCCCATGTAGAGAGCATTGCAGTAATCGAACCTCGAGGTGATAAGAGCATGAGTGACTGTGAGAAGAGACTCCCGGTCCAAATAGGGCCGCAACTGGTGCACCAGGCGAACCTGGGCAAATGTTCTCCTCGCCACAGCCGAAAGATGATATTCCAAATTTAGCTGTGGATCGAGGAGGACGCCCAAGTTGCGGACCTTCTCCGAGGGGGTCAAAAGCTCCCCCCCAGGATAATGGACGGATAGATTGAAATATCTTTGGGAGGCAGAACCCATAGCCACTCCGTCTTGTCGGGGTTGAGTTTGAGCCTGTTGGCACCCATCCAAACCCTAACAGCCTCCAGACATCGGCACATCACTTCCACTGCTTCACTGAAATGACACGGGGTGGAGATGTAAAGCTGGGTATCATCAGCATACTGATGATATCTCACCCCATGTTGTCGGATGATCTCACCCAGAGGTTTCATGTAGATATTAAACAGCAGAGGGGAGAGGACCGATCCCTGAGGGACCCCACAAGGGAGGAACCTAGGGGTCGACCTCTGACCCCGTCAACACCGACTGCGACCGACCAGTGAGGTAGGAGGTGAACCACCGCAAAACAGTGCCCCCAACCCCCAACCCCTCCAGTCGGTGCAGAAGGATACCATGGTCAATGGTATCGAAAGCTGCTGAGAGGTCAAGTAGCACCAGGATAGTGGATAATCCCTTATCCCGGGCCCGCCAGACGACCAAAGCAGTTTCTGTGGAGTAGCCGAGCCTGAATCCTGACTGTTGAGGGCCCAGATAATCGGCCTCATCCAAGGACCATTGGAGCTGGAGTGACACCACCTTCTCAACAACCTTCCCTATAAAGGGAAGATTGGAGACAGGACGGTAGTTGTTTAAAACAGCTGGGTCCAGGGAAGGCTTCTTGAGGAGGGGGCGCACAATTGCCTCCTTGCAGGGAGCCGGAAAGGACCCCTCCCTCAAAGAAGCGTTGACAATCTCCTGAACCCAGCCCCGTGTCACCTCCCTGCTGGCCGAAACCAGCCAGGAGGGGCACGGGTCCAATAAACAGGTGGCGGAGCTCACAGCTCCAATGGCCTTGTCAACTTCATCAGGTGCTACCGGGTCAAACTCCTCCCACACAACAGGATCAAGACGAGTCCCTGTCATCTCGACTGAATCATTATCAGCCGATACTGCATTCCAATTGGAGTCAAGGTCCATCTGAATCTGGGCAATTTTATCCGCAAAAAACTTATTAAAGTCCTCAGCACTACCCTGCAAGGGTGCATCAACCCCCCCCCCTGATTAAGGAGGGAGCGAGTTACCCTGAACAGGGCGGCTGGGCGGGATTCCGCAGATGCAATCAAGGCGGAATGATACGCGCATCTTGCCGCCTTGAGCGCCACCTGATAAGTCTTGATATAAGATCTTACAAGTGTTCGGTCAGATACGGATTTACTTTTCCTCCATCGCTTCTCTAGGCGTCTCTTCTGGCGCTTCATCCCCCTGAGTTCCTCAGTAAACCAAGGAGATCTCCTGGGTCTGCTACCACAGAGAGGTCGCAGCGGTGCAATCCGGTCAAGAGCCCCCTTCGCAGCCATATTCCAGGCCGTAACCAGGGACTCTGCCGAACTGTGAATGAGAGAATCCGGTATTTTGCCTTCAGATACCAGATTTGGATGGCTGTGAAAGTTGGACCATAAAAAAGGCCAAGCGCCAAAGAATTGAGGCCTTTGAACTCTAGTGCTGGAGAAGACTCCTGCGAGTCCCCTGGAATGCAAGGTGATCAAACCGGTCGGTCCTAGAGGAGATCAACCCCGACTGCTCTTGAGAAGGCCAGATCCTAAAGTTGAAACTCAGGTACTTTGGCCACCTAAGGAGAAGGAAGGACTGCCTGGAGAAGAGCCTAACACTGGGAAAGACGGAGGGCAAGAGAAGAAGGGGACAACAGAGAAGAAGGTGGCTGGATGGAGTCACTGAAGCAGGAGGCGTGAGCTTAAAGGGACTCCAAAAGATGGTAGAGGACAGGAAGGCCTGGAGGAACGTTGTCCATGGGGCCGCGATGGGTTGGACAACAAAAAACAGATTTGGATGCTTCCAGATTGGGGTAAGGAATAAAGAGGATCTAACTTACTTGGCCTAATGATCATTAGCCAGAGGATCATCTGCCTTTGCTCACCAGCTCTGCGCTCTTTTGCAGGGCAAGGATAACCAGAGCAATTCCAAGAATGTGCGATTGTGCCACAGCCACACATTAACACTCAACGCACACCTCTTCCTCTCCGCAAAAGCCTTTATCTTCCAGATTAAGGACAACTAGAAACAGCTACCAACCGATCAGCCTTTACACCATTGGAACCAACCATCCCACAGAGCCTTTGATTTCAAAGTGCAGGTAAGTCCTTGACCTACAACGGTTTATTTAGTGACTGTTTGAAGTTAAAATGGCACTGAAAAAAGTGAAGCCTTTTTTATACTTAATGACCATTGCAGCATCATTCCCCCGTGGCCACGTCATCAAAATTCCAGCGCTTGGCAACTGGCATGTACTTTAAGACGGTTGCATGTCCCGGGCTCTGGCGATCCGCTTTTGTGACTTTCTGAAAAGCAAAGTCAAGGGGGAAAGGCAGGTTTACTTAGCAACCGTGTTTGCTAACTTAACAACGGCAATGATTCAACCCTGACAAGACAGAGTGGCTGTGGGTGATGCCTCCCAAAGACACTTCTATCCGTCCTTCCATTACTCTGGGGCATGAATCTATAAACCCCTCAGAGAAGGTCCGCAACTTGGGAGTCCTCCTCGATCCACAGCTGACATTGGATCATCATTTGTCGGCTGTGGCGAGGGGGGCATTTGCCCAGGTTCTCCTGGTGCACCAGTTGCGTCCTTACTTGGATCGGGAGTCACACATGCCCTTGTCACCTCGAGGATCGACTACTGCAACGCTCTCTGCATGGGGCTACCCTTGAAGAGTGTTTGGAGACTACAATTAGTGCAAAATGCAGCTGCGCGAGCAGTTGTGGGCCTTCCGCGTTGTGTCCACATTTCATCAATTCTCCGCATGCTGCATTGGTTGCCTATTGGTCTCCGAGCCCAATTCAAGGTGTTGGTTATCACCTATAAAGCCCTTCATGGCACTGGACCAGGATACGTACGGGACCGCCTTCTGCCACATACTTCCCTTCGACCGGTGAGAGCGCACAGGGTCGGCCTCCTCCGGGTCCCGTCAGCGAAACAATGTCGTCTGGCGGGTCCTAGGGGGAGGGCCTTCTCTGTTGTGGCGCCCGCCCTCTGGAAGCAACTGCCCCCTGAAGTCCGCCTTTCTCCCACTCTCCCGGCCTTCCGGAAAAACCTAAAAACTCATCTTTGCCGGCACGCCTGGGAATGATTGTGGTTGATTGTTGAATTGAATGTGTATTCTTTTTTATTGATTTTTTAAAGATATATTTGTTTGGGTTTTTTATGGTACTTCACTGTTATATATATGTTGTTAGCCGCTCCAAGTCCCTTGGAGAGGAGCGGCATACAAACCCAAATAAATAAATAAACAAACAAACAAACAAACAAACAGTTGTGGCAAGGAACGTCGTAAAACAGGTGGTAAAACTGTCTTGTTTAGCAGTAGAAATTTTGGGTTCAACTGTGGCCATTAAGTCGAGGACTATCTGCAGATTGTTGTGGTTGCCAAGAGTTGAAGATGACTTGATGACACATGGTCAATTGATCGATCAATCGGAGCTAAAGATGGGCTGACTGATAAGGAACCCTGCCCGTTCCTCGTGGAGAGCCTCAGCCAAATTAAGTCGTCTGAAACAAATACTTGTGTTGTGGTTCACTCCTATAATTTCTGTTTATTTTACTCTTCTAGACAAACCCACTTGGTGTTTGGAGAAGCCCACGGATCCACCAAGATGAAATAAATGAATCCACACCGGTGAACGAGAAGCTAATGAGAGCCCAGCAAGCGCCTGGAGAATTGTTAGCCGAACATACAGCTACTAAAATGGCCACCGGGCCCTTCGTGCTTAAAAGAGCGCCTTAAAATGATCAGGAGGGGCAACTTCGCCATTCAGACGCCGTTTGGCTTTGCTGAACAAGTTGATGGAATCCCTTCTTCCACACTGCAGGGCCTTTTTCGTGGTGGCCCCGGACTCAAAACTCTGGAACTCCGTTTTGAAAAAGGATGACACGGGGCTTGTGATCCTTTCGAGAAGCCAAAGCAAAGGCCCAACCCCCAAAAGTTGCCAGGGCATTTTTAAAAAGCAGTGCTGGTGCCGCCAGGCTGGTGGGGCGGGAAAAGAGCAAGCAGGCAAAGGAAAGCCAGCCGTGCAGAACGAGAGAGAGAGAATCGACCGACAGGGCTCCCTTTTCAAGGTCCCCGTGCTTTGTGCCTTGTGCCGCTCTCCCTTGTAACAGGATAAAGTCACCTTAGCGGCTGGATGCCTGAAGGACCTTCAAAGGCGGCTGGGTGTTTGTTTTCCTGATTAAGGCTGTCTTTTTCCGTTGGCTGCAGGAAAGGAGAACTGCCTTGCATCTTTAAAACGCTTGGGCCCGATCAAGTTCTCCCCCCCCCCGCTGGCTCCTGTTGCACAACTTCCCCCAGCAAAGCTGAAATTCTGTGGTTGACCACAGAGAGTATTTAACAAGGCTCCTTGATGGAGGGACAATTACAGACAGAATTACAGATAGAGAGACAGAGAGAGAGAGGAAGAGAGAGATAGAGAGAAAGAGAGAGAGAGAGAGAGAGAGGAAGAGAGAGAGGAATAGAGAGAGAGAAATAGAGAGAAATAGAGAGAGAGAGACAGAGAGAGAAAGAGAGAGAGAGACAGAGAGAGAGAGAGGAATAGAAAGAGACAGAGAGAGAGAGAGAGAGGAAGAGAGAGAGAGAGAGAGAGAGAGAGAGAGAGAGAGAGAGAGAGAGAGAGAGAGGAATAGAGAGAGACAGAGAGAGAGAGAGACAGAGAGAGGGGGCGCAAAAATAGAACAAAGATGTGGCTTTATCTTTGGGGGAACGAAGATGTGGCTTTATCTTTGGGGGCTTTATTTTTAGAGGTTGGCCCTCTAAAAAAAATATTTTAAATGAAATAAAGTAAATTAAAAGGGGAAGAGGCACAAAGAAGGCTGGGGGAGAGCGTTCACGTGCTACCCTAAATGCAACTGATAGCAACTCACGCAGAGGGCTGTGAAAAAAAAACCCCACTCATAAGTCACTTTTTCAGTGCTGTTGTACATTTCCTGTTGCTAAACAAATGGCTGCAAGTTTAGGGCTACTGTATACATATTATACATAGTAATTTACGCCAGTGCAAGCGTAAATTATGTCAATATTCACCTGGAAAAAAACATCAACGAAGGATGATCTCTCTTCCTCTGAAAATGCAGTGGGAGGGGTCTGCCAGAGAAACGTACAGGTTGCAGGATACTCCTCCTTGCACCCCGAAAGGCCTCCCTGCTCTCCAGTCACACATTTTCCCCCATAAAGCAAAGATTTCTCCATCCCTCACGTCTTCCCCGTGCCCCAAACACCAAGCATGTGTTTGCAATTGGAGAATTGGCCTCTTCAAGCACTGTTTTCTCCCAAGGCCCGTTTAATGAGAGTCTGGCAGAAGACGGCTCTATTTCTCAGCAACAGAATTGGGGTGGAGGGGGGGGCAGGAGGGGAAGGGGAGAACGAAAGAGGAGGAAAGAGAGAAAGAAACAAAATTGCAATTGCTGGCGTGCCTTCAAACGCCAAGATGCTTTAGCAACATATAGATTTGATTAGGAACATTTGCTGTTCCCCCCCCTTACGAATCCAGCAAGGAGGAGAAAGAAAGAAAGAAAGAAAGAAAGAAAGAAAGAAAGAAAGAAAGAAAGAAAGAAAGAAAGAAAGAAAGAAAGAAAGAAAGAAAGAAAGAAAGAAAGAAAGAAAGAAAGAAAGAAAGAAAGAAAGAAAGAAAGAAAATAGCTCTCCGCAAAACCACCACCTCTTTGCCCATCTTGTCAGTGTGCCAGACGGTGTCCTGCTCCATCTGGGGAGGGTCAGGGAAGGGAGAGGAAGGGACTGAACGACTATCAAGTATAGGTAGTCCTCGACTTAGGACCACGACTGACTGAGCCCAACATTTCTGTTGCTAAGAGAGACGCTTGTTAAGGGAGTTTTGCCCCCTTTTAACCACTTTTCTTCCCCCAGTTGTTAAGTGAATCACTGCAAGTTGTTAAGCGAATCTGGCTTCCCCGTGGACCTGGCTTGTCGGGAGAGCGCAAGAGGGGATCACATGACCCCGGGACACGGCGACCGTCATAAGGATGAATCCGTGGCCGAGCCTCTGAATTTCGATCACGCGACGAAGGGGAGGCTGCAACGGCCGTACGGGTGAACAGCCGTCATGAGTCGCTTTTTCCAGTGTGGTTGTAACTTCGAATGGTCACTGAAGGAACGGTTGTTAAGTTGAGGTCTACTGCAGCTTTCAATCATATTTTGTCCTGCAAAGAGGGTGAAAGAAGGAAGGAAGATGTCCTGGAGAAAGGATCAGTGGTCCAAAGTCCTTCCTGGAAGCTGAGGGAGAAAGGGAAGGACAGGAAGGACCAAAATATCCTCCTTGCAAGGCACAAACGCACTTGCAAGTGTATATCATTGATTGCAGTGCTTGGATATCGTTTATTGCAGTGCTTCTGAACAGAGGCAACTTTAAGACAGAGGTCCATAACCTTTGGGGCACCAGGGACCGGTTCCGTGGAGAGAGGTTTTTCCGCAGACTGGAGGGTGCGTGGTTTTGTGTGCTGCCTGCATCCCGCGGATGGGGATTTGCTTGTTTGTGCGGACCGGTTGCTGGCATGCCCGGACTGGTCCATGGACCGGGGGTTGGGGAACCCTGCTTTAAGGTATATGGACTTCAATTCCCAGAATTCCCCAGCCAGCCTGCTTGAAGATGTGTGGGCTTCCACTCCTTTCTGGAAGTTGAATCCAGACATTCGTAAAGTTGCCCTGGTTGAGAAAAACAGTGTTCTACTCCTCGCACCGACAACAACCCCCAAAGTGGCACATTCAGACGTCCACGTTTGGCCCTGGAGGCTTCCAACAGTTGACAGGAGTGATGGTTGCTTTGCACAAGGTTTTGGGACTTTTGTCCCAAACACTATAAACAGATAAATGAATAACAGCAGCGTCTTCAACATGTGGACCACCCAGCACGAACAGGGCTGTGCATGTGTGAGTGTGTGTGTGTGTGTGTGTGTAGGAAACGAAACAGGATGACACAGTCGGGGTTATATAAAAGGGTGGCCGAGTAACTCAACCCAAGGTTGGGACGGAACGAGGCATTCAGAAGTCAATTTGACTGAGATGGTACACGTAGTCCCAGACTTACAACAGATCGTTTGGTGACCGTTTGAAGGTGAAGTAGCACTGAAAAGAGGTGACTTGCGACCGTTTTTCACACTTGGGACCAATGCAGCATCGCCACGATCACGGCTGCAGCGATCCCGTGATCTCCTTTGGCGGCTTTTCGACAAGCCAAGCCAGTGGGGAAGCGGGAATCACTTAACAACTGTTGTTACTCACAGCAACTGCAGGGATTCACTTAGCACAGCGGTTCTCAACCTATGGGTCGCGACCCCATTTGGGGTCGAACGACCGTTTCGCGGGGGTCGCCGGAAACCGCGGTCCGCCATTTTGTTTTGTTTTGTTTTCGTCGTGCGCGCGCCGTGCATGCGCAGATCGGCCCGTCACGGTCCACCATTTTTTGGTTTTTTTATTTTTTTTTATTTTTTTTTCGTCGCGCGCGCGCGGGCCGGGGCACGCATGGGTGGCGCAAGTGGGGTCTCAACCTGAAAAAGGTTGAGAACCACTGACTTAACAGCTTGGCAAGAAAACCCCTTGCAACAGGAAGTTTGGGGTCAATTGCAGCAGTAAACTGAGGAGGGCCTTTGAGGTCCCTTCCAGCCTTATGATTTAGATTTCTGATTTAGGAACCACTTTAATATAGAGATGCCTCTCAATTCCCCCCTCCCTCCCAAAAAATTAAAAAAATAAATCCCATCTTATCCAACACCCCGGCCTGCCTTCCTATCTATTCTGGTTCTTCACTATTATTGTAACATCTCAGCCTTAGCCAAAGAGATAACAATTAGTTTTTCTTAGCCACCTTTATTTTTTTTAATGAGCTCTGGGTCCGTTTTCTTTGGAAAGGCTCCAAGATGCTGCACACACCATTCACAAATGTGTGTGTGTGTGTGTGTGCACATCACATCACAGCACACACACATGCAGGCAGGCAACACCTCATTTGCAAAAGGCATATTATGATTACTCAGTCTGCAGTGAGCAGTTTTCTATTAAAGAGAAAGAAAACACCGTGTTTAAAAAAAGAACAGCAGATGGATAGAAGAGCTCACACAATAGAAATGCCTGAGGACCTCTCTCTCTCTCTCTGTGTCACACACACACAAACACACACACACACACACACACACACACACACACACACACACACACACACACACAACCACTTGTCCCTCATTAAGAATGAAAAAGCAGCCAGGCTGGAAGTGGGAATTCGTCGGAAAGAAAAAAGGAGAATGAATAAAGCAGAGCGAAAATGTATCAGATTGTCAGCTTGCCAATAAATTCGGATGCTCTTTTAATACCGTTCATTCTTGGGGTGTTTAAAAACACTGCGGGGTTGATTCTCAAGAATCTTAGGAAGGTAAAGCAGACACCAATAAAGGGGAACATTTGTAGCTGAGGGCTGGAATGAAGGTTCCTCGGCTTCGTCGTTTCCCTGCAGACGTTTCACGACCCAACTGGGTGATATCATCAGTAGCAATCCCCCACTCCCTACTAGCACTGATGATGTTACCTGGTTGGGTCGTGAAACGTCTGCAAGAAAACCACCAAGCTCAGAGAGCATCCAAGACCCCATACTCCGCCTGCTCCTCTCCTCCACAAACCCCACTCCCTCCAAGCATGGATGATGTTACCTAGTTCAGTAATGAAATGTCTGCCAGAAAACCACCAAGCTCAGAGAGCACCAAGGACTTCATATTCCTCCTCCTCCTCCTCCTGTTACCTAGTTCATAAGTGATGTTACCTACTTCAGAAACATGTGCAAGGAAAGAACTAACCTCAAAGAGCACCAAAGACCCCCTTAGGTAAATCTGAGTTAAGTAGGGTTTGCATTTTAGCAGCAGGGCTGAGGAAGGACGGGGGGGGGGGGGAGAGAAATAAAATAAAATGCTCAAGCCATAAGGATTTAATAGACTTCAGTGCCAAGGCACACCACCTGCAGTCCTTGCAATTTATTATAGTGCCTCCATAATTTATGGCTTGTGCTTTACTGGTTAGTAATCTGGCCCTAGTGGGTCCATATATCTGCAGGGTAGACATCCCGTCCAGCCCAAGGGCCAAGGCCAGCCTAGCTTCCGGGGAGAATCCTTGCGCAAACGCTGCTGGGCCTGGAAGGTTGTTGTGTTTTTTTTTTTGCCTCCCCAAAACAGAAGCACGGATGGAATTCCCCGAGAAGTCTCTCTGTTCCCTTCGCTTCAGAAATCATTTTTTTTTCCTCCCCCGTGTTTCACAGCTGGCTAAAAACCAAGCAGCATCTTGCTGCACATTAAACGGATATTTATCAGCCTGAAGTGCTTTAGAAAGGGAAATCTAAAGGATGAAATGAATCCCGCTGCAGCATGACAAAAGGAGATGGGAGCCTGTTTTCTGCCAGCTCAAGTGTTGGAAGAAGGGAGGGGAATGAAAGGGGCTTGCTAGCCGGGGCGGCAGCGGGCGGGGGGGGGCATTGATGATGCCCAAATGCACCCCAGCTGCACATGTCGTGGAGGGGGAAGTGGGTTCCAGTCCAGCACTCGAACAGCCCAGAAATTCTGAGTAACCCAGTCAAGGTACTATCAGCTCAGACAATCAAACAGTAAAAAAAAAAACCAGCCTAATTAAGGAACCACCAACACTGATAGGGCAAGCCACTAGTACAGGGGTTCTCAACCTTGGCAACTTTAAGACTTGTGGACTTCAACTCCCAGAATTCCTCAGCCAGCAACTGGCTGAGGAATTCTGGGAGTTGAAGTCCACAAGTCTTAAAGTTGCCAAGGTTGAGAACCCCTGCACTAGTATATAAAGAGAGAACAAACTCCACTTCCTTCTAGTACTGTTGACGTTACCTAGCAGAGCAATGAAACATGTGTAGGAGAACAACCAAGCTCAGAGAGCACCAAGAACAATCCTCCTCCTCCTCCTCCTCCTCTTCTCTCTGCAAACTCCACTCCCTTCTAGCACTGATGAGATTACCTAGTTTGGTCATGAAACGTCTGCAAGGAAGCCATGGAGATCAGAGAGTCCCAAGGACCCCACAATTCCAAATTCTTGTTTTTCATATCTTTGGAGTCTCTTCATTTAATTCCGGAACTCCTAGAGCTTCAATAGTTTAATGAAGAGAAGGACGAGGGGGGACATGATAGCAGGGTTCCAGTATCTCAGGGGCTGCCGCAAAGAAGAGGGAGTCAAGTGATTCTCCAAAGCGCCTGAAGGCAGGACAAGAAGCAACGGATGGAAACTAAAATCAAGGAGTGAAGCAACCTGGAATTAAGGAGAAACTTCCTGACAGGGAGAACAATTAACCAGTGGAACAACCTGCCTCCAGAAATGGTGAATGCTCCGACACTGGAGATTTCAAGAAGAGACTGGACAGCCATTTGCCTGAAATGGTGTAGGGTTTCCTGCCTGAGCAGGGGGTTGGACTAGAAGACCACCAAGGTCCCTTCCAACTTTATTATTATCATTATTATCATCATCATCATCATCATTATAATAAACCACCACAGCCAACTTGTTGGATTAAACTGAATAATTGAGCTGATCAGACTATTATTTCCTTAATAAGGATGGCCTGTAAATATGTCTTGACAGTTCAAGCCCGTCTTATTTATTTCTTTTTGATATCCAAAGTGTAAAAAACAAACCCAAACTAAAAAAAAAAAAGTAAAGGTAGAAAAGAGAGAGTAAAGAAAGAAAAAAAAAAGACACCGAAAGAAAGAAGAAAAAGAAATGGAACAAAGCAGCTTCCGATTTCCCCTTGCAGCAAACTTAAGTACAATTGCAAAGTTGTATGGGGGGGATTGGACTAGATGACCTCCAAGGTCCCTTCCAACTTTATTATTATTATTATTATTATTATTATTATTATTATTATTATTATTATTATTCACATAGTCAGCCAGATGTTCAGACTGGATTTGGCCTTTTTGTCTACCTATTGAGTCCTCGCCAAGGACCTGGGATAGGCAGATGTGGATGTTTGATGGTATTACAGATCTCGTCGCAGGATGGAAGCGGTTCCTAGTAAGGCCACCTTTTGCAATTGACTAATGGAGAATTTGTCAATGCCGATGATGGTGTTCAAGTGGTGCTCCAGTTGTTCTTTTGGGATTGCACCCAAGGCGCCTATGACTATTGGTACTACTCTTGTTTGTCTTTGCCACAGTCGTTCTATTTGTATTTGTAGATCTTTGTATCTTCTCCAGTTCTTTCTCGTCTATTCTGCTGTCTCCAGGCGCTGCCACGTCCACTACCCAGACTGCCTGAGCAGGGGGTTGGACTAGATGACCTCCAAGGTCCCTTCCAACTTATTATTATTATTATGGCTCATCGTACAGTCAGCCAGATGTTCAGACTGGATTTGGTATTTTGTCTACCTATTGAGTCCTCGCCAAGGACCTGGGATAGGCAGATGTGGATGTTTGATGGTATTACAGATCTCGTCGCAGAATGGAGGCGGTTCCTAGTAAGGCCGCCTTTTGCAATTGACTAATGGAGAATTTGTCAATGCCGATGATGGTGTTCAAGTGGTGCTCCAGTTGTTCTTTTGGTATTGCACCCAAGGCGCCTATGACTATTGGTACAACCCTTGCTTGCCTTTGCCACAGTCTTTCTCTTTCTATTTGTAGGTCTTTGTATTTTGTGATCTTCTCCAGTTCTTTTTTTTAATTATTATTATTACTATTATTGTTATACTGAAATGGGTGTGAATGTTTCAATAAGGACATGTAGCCGAGAGACTGGAAGAACTAGCGTTACACACAAAACCTCTCTTAAAGGATCTTGCCTTGAAGGCCCAGAGCGTTGACACTGACAGCATCTGGACTGGGTCAGTGCTGAAACTGTCAATGCTTTTCTTCTAGAACAGGGGTTCTCAACCTTGGCAACTTTAAGACTTGTGGACTTCAATTCCCAGAATTCCTCAGCCAGCTTTGCTAGCTGAGGAATTCTGGGAGTTGAAGTCCACAAGTCTTAAAGTTGCCAAGGTTGAGAACCCCTGTTCTAGAATGCAAGGAAGAATCCTCGCTTTACATTGTACCAACCACTGTTACGCGCCCGGATAGTTTTGGATCTCCAAATGGCACACCTAAGCAAGTGTGTCACACCTTGAGCCACACACCTTCTGGGTGTCTTTGGCAGAGTCTAGCCGACTTCACAGGATGTGGCTTGTGATGGTACAAGGCCATCCCAGTGTAAACCACGTTCCTTCCTGGAAAAAGAAAATGGCGGCATAGACGGTGCTACTAATGTTTCTTTGTTTGTGTTAACTAAAACCTGGGAGCTTTCTTTCTTTTCTTTTCTTTTTTTTGGGGGGGGAAACACGTTTGGGTGGTTTCTATTATCACTTCTTTTATCTGTGTTTTGTCTTCACTGCTGGTTCTTCTTGGATATTGCTCAGGGCACCTCTGGGAAGGAGAGATTAGAAAACAAACAAATCACAGGGCGACCAACCTGGTCTTGACGGAGGTGTGAAAAATACCAAGGTTTTATTACAGCCCAGACAGCAGTTTTCTATCTCTCCGGAGACCAAAGATGCCAGCTGCTGGCTGACTGATGTTTCATCTCAGGCCCTTTTAGAACTTGGCGATATCTTTAACCTTTCTTAAATAATTAACCTGTCTACCGAGAAAGAGGGGCAGAGCCGTTCAACCAGCAGGGAAAATGTGGGCCTCGGTATGGCTAGAAGGGATTTGCATCTGCTGGAGAAGCGGGAAGGGAAGGGAGGGAGGGAGGGAAGGGAGGAAGGAAGGAAGGAAGGAAGGAAGGAAGGAAGGAAGGAAGGAAGGAAGGAAGGAAGGAAGGAAGGAAGGAAGGAAAAGCAAGTTTGTTTTGCTAAAAACTCACATGAGAGGCCAAACCAGCATCTCTCTCTTCTCTTCTCATTCTCTGTCTCTCTCTCCCATTCTCTCTTTCCTTTCTCTCCCTCTCCCCCTCTCATTTTTCTCTCCCCCTCTCATTTTTCTGTCTCCCTCTCCTCTCTCTCCCCATCCCCATTCTCTCAGTCTCTCCCCTTTTTCCTTTCTCTTTCCTGTCCTTCCCATTCCATCATTCTCCCTGCTCACTTCCTCTCTCCATCCTCTTCCTCGCTCTCATTCTCTCTCTCCCTCTCTCAATTTTTCTTTCATTCTCTCTCTCCCACCCTTTCTCTCATTCTCTCTCTTTTATTCTCAGTCTCATTCTCTATCTCTCTCTCTCCCCTTTCTCCCTCCCTCTCTCTCTCTCTCTCTCTCCCTCCCTCCCTCCCTCCCTCCCTCTCTCTCTCTCTCTCTCTCTCAGGTCTGAAAGATCACCCCCAACCATCACAAAGCTGCAGGAAGACACTTATTGTTATCCATGTTTACAAACAGCCCTTTCAGATCTCTGTCCCCTGAGGAGGCGTGCATTATAATAAATTCACAGTAGGCATGGCGATGATTTAAACAGCTTTGGAGTGGTGGGTTTTAATGACTTTGTTTCCCATTTGTCAGCCTGTCCTACCTGTCAAGTTTGCATGTCGACAGAAGGCATTTGTCAACTCGCTAAAGGAGATGTGTGGTGTTTCCCCCCCCCCCACTCTTGTTATCGGTGGAGGGAGGAGTGGAAGGTTTTCTTGGATGGGGGAGGGACAGACCCCATAACCACATTTGTCTACTGAGTTTTCGAAACCCGTTCCTTCCCAGACTGGAGATCTTCTCTGCCTTAAACATCCCAGGATGATCGGGAGCTGAAATGTTATGGGTTTAAGATATGCCAAATACAGAATAACAGAGTTGGAAGGGACCTCGGAGGTCTTCTAGTCCAACCCACTTTTCTGGCAGGAAACTCATACCATTTCAGACAAATAGTTATCCAATTTCTTCTTAAAAACTTCCAGTGTTGGAGCATTCACAACTTCTGGAGGCAGGTTGTTCCACTGGTTAATTGTTCTAAGGGTCAGGAAGTTTCTCCTTAGTTCCTGGTTGCTTCTCTCCTTGATTAATCCCACCACCACCACCACCACCCATTGCTTCTTCTCCTGCCTTCAAGTGGTTTGGAGAATAGCTTGACTCCCTCTTCTTTGTGACAACCCCTGAGATATTGAAAGACTGCTATCATGTCATCCTACTCCTTCTTTTCATTAAACCAAACATACCCAATTCCTGCAAGCATTCTTCATATGTCTAATCATCTTTGTTACTCTTCTCTGCACTTTTTCCTACATATATTCTCTCTCTCTCTCTCTCTCTCTATCTCTCTCTCTCTCTCTCTCTCTCTCTCTCTCTCTCTCTCACACACACACACACACACACACACACACAGAGCTTACCTCCTTCTCTGACCTTGCAGTCCTTCACCCACTTCAAAACCCAATCCCGGAGCAGAATCCGCCACCCACCACTGCAGAATATATATATATATATTAATATCGCTGACTAAATGTTATCGCTACACGATACCCGATCAAATGACAAACTGTACTGCAGTAAACCGAGCGTGGAAAGATAAAAGTAATTATAACTTGGCAAACACGAAGCCTTTCACTGGATCCCTAATGAGGCACCATCAGCTTCTGCACCACCCACGGGGAGCCGAGCGTGGTGGGCCGTACGTTTCGCCCCTTGCCTCCCCCTCCCCCCGGTCTCCCTGCACGGGTTGTCCTTAACTTAGAAACCTTCATTCAGTGACCGTTTTGACGTTACAACAGAACTAAAAAAGGAACTTGGGGCCATTTCGTGCCCGTTGCGGCCTTCCCCGTGGTCACCGGATCAAACAATCAGACGCCTGGCAACTGGCTCACGTTTACGACGGTGGCAGTGTCCCTGGGTCATGTGATTCCCCCTTTTTGTGACTGTCTGACAAGCACAGCCAATGGGTAAAAGCCAGACACACTTAACACTCGTGTCGCTAACTTAACAACTGCAGAGATTCGTTTAACATCTGTGGCAAGGAAGGTTGTGAAACGGGGCCCAAATTCACTGAAGGAAACGTCTGGCTTAGCCATGGAAATGATATGAAAATAGGATACAAGCTCCGGGTCAGGGGACCGCTGTGACTTATGACCGTTAATGGGGCAGGATCCATTGCAGTCGTAAGTTGAGGACGGCCTGCATCCAATTTGGAGAGGCAGGGGAAGGAGAAGCAACTTCTTTTTATATATATATATATATAAAATTCTTTTATTAAAACAATCAACATTGAGCATAAAAACATATTGTGCAGCAATCATCATGGCACCTGATATACAATACTAAGTATTAGTCATTGAAAATGTCTGAGTTAGTAAGCCTTGTTCCACCCCTCGCGTCTAGCCTCAACTATACTCCTGTTACACTTTGTTTGATTGGTGTTTCTCTTATCTGGTTCCATATTAATGTGGTCAACATTAAACCAAAGATCCTATTGCTAAAGAGAAGCAACTTCTCAAGTGAGAAAAGTTGGGGAACGAATGTGTAAAAATACTGTTCAGATACACGCTCACACAGATTCCCTTTTGTCACTGCAGGAAGCCACCCGCCCACCCACTAACTTAAACACACACACGAACACACACACACACACAAAACGCCTCTGCGTTGAGGGACAATTCACTGCGGAACAATCTAACAATTCTTTTTAATTATTTAAAATACATTTAAAAAATCATTTCAGTTGTTGTTCATCGCCTTTCCTTCTGTCCCTCCTTCGGCATCCTTTCCTTAATGATTCTGTCCCGTCCTTCCTTTGTGATTAGTGTAACTTTGGTCCAGCAATGACTTGTCCCACGCCCGTGGCGAGTTGTCACAGACCCGTGCCGAAGTCTCACACTGCCTTGGTACCAAATGCAGGTGCTTCAAGAGAGAAGGCCCTTCCTTGGTGGTCATAACTGGGGAACACCTGTTCTGAGGCTTAAATTTCGTGGGATGGGTGAAGGTCACAGGTGGAGGAGTGAAAAGTTATTGTTGTTGTGGTTTTGCTACTTGGATCCAGAGGGGTCCTCCGGCTTCAGCAGGGAAATTAACCCCCTTGAGGGAAATGTTAAAAAGCTGGAGCTGCTCAAGAGCTGCCTCCCTTGACCCAACCTGGGCTCCCCTCTTTCACTTTTTCCTTTTTTTTTTTTTTTTGTGCATGGAGCCGTGGTCGCTGCAACATCTTTGCCAGAACAGACGGTTCCTCTCTGCAATTAAAGGAGATGGTGGGGGAGTGAACGAGTGAGAGAGAGAGAGGGAGAGAAGGCAAGATATTGTAAAAAATAAAATAAAATAATTAGGCATATGGAGGGAAGGCATCTCCAGTGCACTTATGCTGGCTTCCTGGCACGCAATTAAGATTCTTTCCTTCCTTTGGCAGTAGCGTCCTTCTGGAAATACGCAGGGATGTTCACCAAGGACATACATTTGCCAGAAACGATTTATTGGAGACTCAAATCATGACCCAGGGAGAGTCTGCTTAGGATTTTTTTAAAAGAAATGGATGGATGTGAAAGTTGGACCCTAAGAAAGGCTGAGGGCCAAAGAATGGAGGCCTTTGAACTCTGGTGCTGGAGAAGACTCCTGCAAGTCCGCTGGACTGCAAGGCCATCCAACTGGTCAGTCCTGGAGGAGATCAATCCCGACTGCTCTTTAGAAGGAAGGCCAGATCCTGAAGTTGAAACTCAAGGACTTTGGCCACCTAATGAGAAGGAAGGACTCCCTGGAGAAGAGCCTGATGCTGGGAAAGATGGAGGGCAAGAGAAGAAGGGGACGACGGAGAGTGAGGTGGCTGGATGGAGTCCCTGAAGCAGGAGGCGTGAGCTTCAATGGACTTCAGAAGATGGAAGAGGACAGGAAGGCCTGGAGGAACATTGTCCATGGGGTCACGATGGGTCGGACATGACTTGAGGCCTTTGAACTCTGGTGCTGGAGAGGAGTCCTGCGAGTCCCCTGGACTGCAAGGCGATCCAACCGGTCAGTCCTGGAGGAGATCAACCCCGACTGCTCTTGAGAAGGCCAGATCCTGAAGTTGAAACTCTAGTCCTTTGGCCACCTAATGAGAAGGAAGGACTCCCTGGAGAAGAGCCTGATGCTGGGAAAGATGGAGGGCAAGAGAAGAAGGGGACGACGGAGAGTGAGGTGGCTGGATGGAGTCCCTGAAGCAGGAGGCGTGAGCTTCAATGGACTCCAGAAGATGGAAGAGGACAGGAAGGCCTGGAGGAACATTGTCCATGGGGTCGCGATGGGTCGGACACGACTTCGCAACTAACAGCAACAACATTTTTTTTATCCCGCCTTGATTATTTTTATAAATAATCCAAGACGGCGAATGTACCTAATGTTCTTCCTTCCCCCTATCTGGGCAGGGTCCTTAAACAGATCCTTGAATTGGTTAAGGGAATCAGGCATGAAGTAAATCTGGTTCCCCCCCCACTGACTCTGCTTGTTGGAAGCAAATGGCGGTCAAAGTTGCTGCCACTGGTGTAAATGCAGGTGGTCCTCGACTTAGAACAATTCATTTACTGACTGTTCGACGTCACAAGGGCACTGAAAAAAAAGGACTGATGGCCATTTTTCACCCAGCCAGGGCAGCGTCCCCAGGGTCACGTGATCGAAATTCAGAGGCTGGGCAACTGGCATGTACTTGTGACAGTGGCAGCATCCCGGGGGGGGAGTCACGTGATTCCCTTTTGCGACCTTCGGCCGAGCAAAGTCAGTGAGGGTTCGCTTAACAACCCAGGTCACTAACTGATCAACTGCAGCGATTCGCTTAACAACCGGGACAAGAAGTTCATGTAGCAAATGCCTCACTTAGTGGCAGAACTTGGGGGGCTCGGTTGTAAGTCGAGGACTAGCCGTGCGTGCCAGTTGCCAAGTAGTGCCCGAGTTTTGGTCACGTGACTCCGGAGATGCTGCAACGGCTGTAAGTCTGAGGACGGCTTCCAAACCCCTTTTTCTGCTGTCTCCAGGCGCTGCCACGTCCACTACCCAGACTGCCTGAGCAGGGGGTTGGACTAGATGACCTCCAAGGTCCCTTCCAACTTATTATTATTATTATGGCTCATCGTACAGTCAGCCAGATGTTCAGACTGGATTTGGTATTTTGTCTACCTATCGAGTCCTCACCAAGGACCTGGGGATAGGCAGATGTGGATGTTTGATGGTATTACAGATCTCGTCGCAGAATGGAGGCGGTTCCTAGCAAGGCTGCCTTTTGCAATTGACTAATGGAGAATTTGTCAATGCCGATGATGGTGTCCAAGTGGTGCTCCAGTTGTTTTGGTATTGCACCCAAGGCACCTATGACTATTGGTACTACCCTTGCTTGCCTTTGCCCCAGTCTTTCTATTTCTATTTGTAGGTCTTTGTATTTTGTGATCTTCTCCAGTTCTTTTTTTTAAATTATTATTATTACTATTATTGTTATACTGAAATGGGTGTGAATGTTTCAATAAGGACATGTAGCCGAGAGACTGGAAGAACTAGCGTTACACACAAAACCTCTCTTAAAGGATCTTGCCTTGAAGGCCCAGAGCGTTGACACTGACAGCATCTGGACTGGGTCAGTGCTGAAACTGTCAGTGCTTTTCTTCTAGAACAGGGGTTCTCAACCTTGGCAACTTTAAGACTTGTGGACTTCAATTCCCAGAATTCCTCAGCCAGCTTTGCTAGCTGTAAGTAAGTCCGAGGACGGCTTCCAAGCCCCTTTTTCAAGGGCCACGGCAACTTGAAACGGTTGCTCAGCGGGAAGGTTGTGAAGACATGGACTGCCTGTGTTTTCCTTTCTGCCCAAGAAATGCAAATCGCCTGGGATGTCAAACATACTTTTTTTAAAAGCAAAGCACCGACATAAAAAAGTTTATAAAGTAGGGGGAAAAAAATAGAAGCAGAGAAAGCGGCGTTTCCCAATTCTGGCAGAGAGCAAAAAAGCAGATTTTTAATGTGCCAAAAAAATCAGCTTTTTTTTCCTTTCCTTTCCTTTCCTTTTTTTTTTTTCTCCTTTCCTCTTCTACCCCTTCCCCCACCGGGCCACACGCAAGGAACTTTGGGAAAAAAAGCTGTTTTATTTTTAGCCGGGGCAACGTGTTCCTTTGTTCGCTCCAGTAAATGCCTCGTTGCATCACAGTAAGTGATCCTTGGCAGACGCAGCAGCACGAACTGCAAAGCAGAAGAGGGAAGGTCCGAGTCAATACCAGAAGCCTTTATGGCACTACAAAGCGCCTTAGAGAGCAAACGGAAGGACGGGAAGTGCATCAACGGGCCTCGGGTTCCCCACCCGAGGCAGAGGATAAGTAACCCAATCCAGACTTGCAGCCAGGAGCCAAGGCCATTAGTCCAGCCAGGAAAGGATAATTTCCTTTCATCTGTAAATTTATTTATATCCCGCCTTTTATTATTTTTACAAATAGCTCAAGCTGGCGAACCATATCAAGACACACCTTCCTCCTCTGATTTTTCCCAACAACAATCCTGTGAGGCGGATTGGGCAGAGACAGAGAGAGAAAAAGAGAGGGAGGGGGGACTGGTCCAAGATCATCCTAAGACGGGACTAGAACTCACTGTCTCCTGGTGATTGTCACCCAGCTGTCTTTCATGCCTAAGGCAGAACTAGAACTCAGTGTCTCCCGGTGATACCCCCCTCTCTCTTTCACATCCCTCTCTCTCCCTCTCCCTCCCTCCCTCTCTCTTCCTCTCCCTCCCTCCCTCTCTCCCTCCCCCTCTCTTTCCCTCCCTTCCTCCCTCCCTCTCCCTCCCTCTCTTCCTCTCTCCCTCTCTCTCTCCTTCCCTCCCTCCCTTCCTTCCTTCCTCTCTCCCTCCGTCCCTCCCTCTCTCCTTCCCTCCCTCCCTTCCTCTCTCTCCCTCCATCCCTCCCTCTCTCTCCCTCTCTCCTTCCCTCCCTCCCTCTCTGTCTCTCTCCTTCCGTCCCTCCCTCTCTCTCCGTCCCTCCCTCTCTTCTCTCCCTCCGTCCCTCCCTCTCTCTGTCTCTCTCCCTCCGTCCCTCCCTCTCTCTCTCTGTCCCTCCCTCCCTCTCTCTCTCTCTGTCCCTCCCTCCCTCTCTCTCTCCGTCCCTCCCTCCCTCTCTCTCCCTCCATCCCTCCCTCTCTCTCCGTCCCTCCCTCTCTCTCTCTCCCTCCGTCCCTCCCTCTCTCTCTCTGTCTCTCTCCCTCCGCCCCTCCCTCTCTCTCTCTCCGTCCCTCCCTTTCTCTCTCTCTGTCCCTCCCTCCCTCTCTCTTAAGTGGAAACCCACGGGGGTATGTACAGTGAGGGCCGACCAATTTGCTATAATAGTCATGCTCTCAAAGGTTATCAAAACCCCCCAGGGCTAATAGCCACACCGCTCCCTTTGCACGAGATAAAGGGAAGGGCTCTTTAAAATCTGAAATCCTTCTGTTAAATAGATCATTAAGTCAAAGGCTTTTACAATGAGACATTATGCCCACCAGAATGGCCACTCAAAAGACATGTTGGCCAGAATGGCTTAATTTTAGATATTAGACTGTGATCCACATGCTGACGGGAACAGTTTATTTTTTTTAATGACACTTGACAGTTATTTCAGTTAAAAAAAAAGGCAGGTGGGTCAGCTGAAATTTTTGCACACTGTAATTGGCAAAGTGGCCTCCAGTACTGTATACCAAGTGGAAGTGCCTTCTCCACCAGTTTTCATAGTTACATCTAACACAATATTTGCACGGCATTACCCCTTTCCTTTCCTTTCCCTTCCCTTCCCTCCCCTCTCCTTCAGTCTTCCTCTCCTCTCCTTTCCTTTCTCCTTCCCTTCCTTTCCCTTCCCTCTCCTCTAGTCTTCCTCTCCTCTCCTTTCTCCTTCCCTTCCTTTTCCTTTCCTTTTTCCCTTTCCTTTGCTTTCCCTTCCCTTCCCTCCCCTCTCCTCCTCTCCTCTCTCCTCTCTTTCCCCTTTCATTTATTCCCTTTCCTTCCTCCCCCCATTCATTTATTTCCTATCCTTTCCATGCATGCTGGTGGCACTGGATACCAACGTCAACCCAACAAGGCGGGGCTCCGAAGATACATAGGAATAGACCTGGAGATTTTCTGAATGGGAGATCTACAGAAAACCCCAGGACCGTAGGCTGGTAACAGAGGTGGGGAGGCTGAGAAAGAAATACAAGGAACAGTAGAAAGTGACAGCTTATCAGTCAAGGATAATAATGGTAGCTCAGGGTGGAATTGTGGGGTCTCCGATGGGGTCTCTGAGCTTGGCTGTTTTCTTGCAGATGGTTCATTGCCCAACCAGATACATCATCAATGCTGATAGGTTACCAAGTTTGGTAATGCAACCTCTGCAAGAACACCATCAAGTTCAGAGAGCACCAAGGATCCCCCACAGTCCTCTTGCTCCCCCTCTCCGCAAACCCCACTTCCTTCTAGCACTGATGATGTTACGCAGTTTGCTAATGCAACGTCTGCAAGAAAACCACCAAGTTCAGAGAGCACCAAGTATTCTTCGAGTGACAGCTTCTTTCATTAAATGGCAATTCAGCCCCAACCGTGTGTGTGTGTGTGTGTGTGTGTGTGTGTGTGTGTGTGTGTCAAAATACTCAGACTCTATCTTAATTAACTCACTGCACCTGCACTTGGAAAATTCCTTTGACAGTTCTTAAAATTTGGTGATTTACTTAATAATAATAGTAAAAGTTGGAAGGCACCTTGGAGGTCATCTAGTCCAACCCCCTGGTCAGGCAGGAAACCCTATACCATTTCAGACAAACGGCTGTCCAGTCTCTTCTTAAAAACTGATGGAGTGATGGAGCATTCACTGCTTCTGGAGGCAGGTTGTTCCACAGGTTAATTGTTCTAACTGTCCGGAAGTTTCTCCTTAGTTCCAGGTTACTTCTCTCCTTGATTAGTTTCCGCCCATTGTTCCTTGTCCTGCCTTCAGGCCCCTTGGAAAGTAGCTTGACTCCCTCTTCTTTGGGGCAGCCCCTGAGATACTGGAAGACTGCTATCCTGCCCCCCCTCGTCCTTCTCTTCGTTAAACTAGACATACCCAATTCCAGCAGCCGTTCCTTATATGCTTTAGCCTCCAGTCCCCTGATCATCTTTGTTGCTCTTTTCTGTACTCTTTCTACAGTCTCAGCATCTTTTTTGCATCGTGGTGACCAAAACTGGATGCTGTTTTCCAAGTGTGGCCTTACCAAGGCCTTGTAAAGTGGTAACTTAGAGGACTTATATCGCCGCCTATCTGATATAATGATTCCAGGCGGTTCACAGCCAGCCATAAAAAACAAGATAAAAACTTGCCAACAGGAACATTGACGAGACCTTATTGAAATCTATACACCGTTTATTTCCTTGGTCTCGCTTAGTTGGTGAGGGCTCGAAAGATGGACTGGAAACGTAATGGCCAATCATTTCTACGCTATTATAAAGAAAACCGCATGGATATGTCTATATTATTGCAGTTGTCACGTCTGACCTCTTGAATCAGAGGCAGTGAAAACTATAAGGACAAATCTGTCAGCATTTAGCAGGCAACCTGTAAGAATTATTTTACCCAGCAATTATCTGAGGCTTCAGAGCGACATTCCTAACTGTGAAACCATAACTATTGTCCAGGTAATAATACAGGCAGAAATTGTGTTGTTGTTTATAATTCTTGGTACATCCTTGAAACGTGAGTTCAGCCAAAGGAAGGAGAGATGGGACCAACATCAAGTAGTTTTGAGGATGAGTCAAAGTTTTTTAATTGGGTCTCCCCTGTTTGGATGGCAGGATGGGACCAACCTTGGCTGATCTCACCAAGCTGAGCAGAATTAGACCTGATGATGTCTTGAATCGACTGGGAATCCCAGGGCTGCAGGCTAGATGAAAGTCATCATGAGGAGGCTATGATGAACCATTTCTGCCCCGTGGCCAACAAAATTAGAGGCGCATGTCAACGCCGTCTCCAGCAATGAGCTGGACTCAAGGGAGCCTGCATTTAGGAGCAGACAAGAGCAGACAAGCTTAGGCGGCCAACATGCATGAAATGAATAAGACCGCGTCGTCTTTGTAGAAGTGAAGCTCAGTTCTGGATAGTTGTGTTTTTTTTTTAAGAATAATATGTCTATTTCAGGATTTAACTTGGCTATGTTCGCATCAGCTTTCCAACCTAGCCGACTTTCTAAGGTGGGACTAGAACTCACCATCTCCTGGTGACTGGCCCAAAGTCACCCGGCCGGCTTTCAGGGCTAAGGCGGGACTAGAACTCACCGTCTCCTGGTGACTGGCCCAAAGTCACCCGGCCGGCTTTCAGGGCTAAGGCGGCACTAGAACTCACCGTCTCCTGGTGATTGGCCCAAAGTCACCCGGCTGGCTTTCAGGGCTAAGGCGGGACTAGAACTCACCGTCTCCTGGTGATTGGCCCAAAGTCACCCGGCCGGCTTTCAGGGCTAAGGCGGGACTAGAACTCACCGTCTCCTGGTGACTGGCCCAAAGTCACCCGGCTGGCTTTCATGACTAAGGTGGGACTAGACCTCACCGTCTCCTGGTGACTGGCCCAAAGTCATCCGGCTGGCTTTCAGGGCTAAGGCGGGACTAGAACTCACCGTCTCCTGTTTTTGACGCCTTAATCACTAGTCCAGCTCTTGATACTGTGTAAGGTTTCATTTAGCAACCCTGGACTTCCCACACCCAGTTACTTACCCATGCTCTTATGCTATGTTAAGTAATGCTACTAGAAACTTTCAACATGAAAATGCTGTTTTTCCCGCTTGTGTAATTAGTTCTCAAGAATACTGCCATGCCTTTAAAGAATAACCAGATTATCAGCAGAACCTGGCTTGAAAATCCAAACCCAACTTTGATAGGTGCTGGAATACCAAGCGTTACTTTGGGGGGGGGAACAGAAAAAACCTCTGCTGAATGCAACTTGGGATTCAAACCATCAGCAGGGAAAGAAATAACGTGAAAGACGTTTTTGCTTTTCCTGTTCTTAATCCAGACATTCTCAAAGTAAACACTAGCTAAGTTTCCGGACTCTAACCACAGAGCCTGGGAGCTCCTCGTAGTGGTTTGGTTTATTCTATATTAGTTTCTCTGTGTTTTTATTGTGATCAGGGCCACTTTTCACATTTGGCTAAGTATGCTTCGTGCAGCTGGCGAGGGCTTGAATATAGGCAGGGTTCCCTTTGCAAATTCTAGTCCTTTTACAGGGACTGGTCTTATGAAAAATGGATGGAGACCAAATGACTGGATAGCCAGTGTGTTCTAGTGGGTAAGGCGCCAGGCTAGGAACCGGGAGGCTGTGAGTTCTAGTCCCATTTTAGGAATGAAAGCCAGTCATCAGGAGATTCTGAGTTCTAATCCTGCTTGAGGCATGAGAGCCGGCTGGGTGACTTTGAGCCAATCAGCAGGAGATTGGGAGTTCTAGTCCCGCCTTAGCCATGAAAGCCGACTGGGTGACTTTGAGCGAATCAGCAGGAGATTGGGAGTTCTAGTCCTGCCTTAGGCATGAAAGCCGACTGGGTAACTTTGAGCCAATCAGCAGGAGATTGGGAGTTCTAGTCCCGCCTTAGTTATGAAAGCCGGCTGGGTGACTTTGAGCCAATCAGCAGGAGATTGGGAGTTCTAATCCTGCTTGAGGCATGAGAGCCAGCTGGGTGACTTTGAGCCAATCAGCAGGAGATTGGGAGTTCTAGTCCCGCCTTAGTCATGAAAGCCGACTGGGTGACTTTGAGCCAATCAGCAGGAGATTGGGAGTTCTAGTCCCGCCTTAGCCATGAAAGCCGACTGGGTGACTTTGAGCGAATCAGCAGGAGATTGGGAGTTCTAGTCCTGCCTTAGGCATGAAAGCCGGCTGGGTGACTTTGAGCCAATCAGCAGGAGATTGGGAGTTCTAATCCTGCTTGAGGCATGAAAGCCGGCTGGGTGACTTTGAGCCAATCAGCAGGAGATTGGGAGTTCTAGTCCTGCCTTAGGCATGAAAGCCGGCTGGGTGACTTTGAGCCAATCAGCAGGAGATTGGGAGTTCTAGTCCTGCCTTAGGCATGAAAGCCGACTGGGTGACTTTGAGCGAATCAGCAGGAGATTGGGAGTTCTAGTCCCGCCTTAGCCATGAAAGCCGGCTGGGTGACTTTGAGCCAATCAGCAGGAGATTGGGAGTTCTAATCCTGCTTGAGGCATGAGAGCCAGCTGGGTGACTTTGAGCCAATCAGCAGGAGATTGGGAGTTCTAGTCCCGCCTTAGCCATGAAAGCCGACTGGGTGACTTTGAGCGAATCAGCAGGAGATTGGGAGTTCTAATCCCGCCTTAGTCATGAAAGCCGGCTGGGTGACTTTGAGCCAATCAGCAGGAGATTGGGAGTTCTAATCCTGCTTGAGGCATGAGAGCCAGCTGGGTTACTTTGAGCCAAACAGCAGGAGATTGGGAGTTCTAGTCCCGCCTTAGTCATGAAAGCCGACTGGGTGACTTTGAGCCAATCAGCAGGAGATTGGGAGTTCTAGTCCCGCCTTAGTTATGAAAGCCGGCTGGGTGACTTTGAGCCAATCAGCAGGAGATTGGGAGTTCTAATCCTGCTTGAGGCATGAGAGCCAGCTGGGTGACTTTGAGCCAATCAGCAGGAGATTGGGAGTTCTAGTCCCGCCTTAGTCATGAAAGCCGACTGGGTGACTTTGAGCCAATCAGCAGGAGATTGGGAGTTCTAGTCCCGCCTTAGCCATGAAAGCCGACTGGGTGACTTTGAGCGAATCAGCAGGAGATTGGGAGTTCTAGTCCTGCCTTAGGCATGAAAGCCGGCTGGGTGACTTTGAGCCAATCAGCAGGAGATTGGGAGTTCTAATCCTGCTTGAGGCATGAAAGCCGGCTGGGTGACTTTGAGCCAATCAGCAGGAGATTGGGAGTTCTAGTCCTGCCTTAGGCATGAAAGCCGGCTGGGTGACTTTGAGCCAATCAGCAGGAGATTGGGAGTTCTAGTCCTGCCTTAGGCATGAAAGCCGACTGGGTGACTTTGAGCGAATCAGCAGGAGATTGGGAGTTCTAGTCCCGCCTTAGCCATGAAAGCCGGCTGGGTGACTTTGAGCCAATCAGCAGGAGATTGGGAGTTCTAATCCTGCTTGAGGCATGAGAGCCAGCTGGGTGACTTTGAGCCAATCAGCAGGAGATTGGGAGTTCTAGTCCCGCCTTAGCCATGAAAGCCGACTGGGTGACTTTGAGCGAATCAGCAGGAGATTGGGAGTTCTAATCCCGCCTTAGTCATGAAAGCCGGCTGGGTGACTTTGAGCCAATCAGCAGGAGATTGGGAGTTCTAATCCTGCTTGAGGCATGAGAGCCAGCTGGGTTACTTTGAGCCAAACAGCAGGAGATTGGGAGTTCTAGTCCCGCCTTAGTCATGAAAGCCGACTGGGTGACTTTGAGCCAATCAGCAGGAGATTGGGAGTTCTAGTCCCGCCTTAGTTATGAAAGCCGGCTGGGTGACTTTGAGCCAATCAGCAGGAGATTGGGAGTTCTAATCCTGCTTGAGGCATGAGAGCCAGCTGGGTGACTTTGAGCCAATCAGCAGGAGATTGGGAGTTCTAGTCCCGCCTTAGTCATGAAAGCCGACTGGGTGACTTTGAGCCAATCAGCAGGAGATTGGGAGTTCTAGTCCCGCCTTAGCCATGAAAGCCGACTGGGTGACTTTGAGCGAATCAGCAGGAGATTGGGAGTTCTAGTCCTGCCTTAGGCATGAAAGCCGGCTGGGTGACTTTGAGCCAATCAGCAGGAGATTGGGAGTTCTAATCCTGCTTGAGGCATGAAAGCCGGCTGGGTGACTTTGAGCCAATCAGCAGGAGATTGGGAGTTCTAGTCCTGCCTTAGGCATGAAAGCCGGCTGGGTGACTTTGAGCCAATCAGCAGGAGATTGGGAGTTCTAGTCCTGCCTTAGGCATGAAAGCCGACTGGGTGACTTTGAGCGAATCAGCAGGAGATTGGGAGTTCTAGTCCCGCCTTAGCCATGAAAGCCGGCTGGGTGACTTTGAGCCAATCAGCAGGAGATTGGGAGTTCTAATCCTGCTTGAGGCATGAGAGCCAGCTGGGTGACTTTGAGCCAATCAGCAGGAGATTGGGAGTTCTAGTCCCGCCTTAGCCATGAAAGCCGACTGGGTGACTTTGAGCGAATCAGCAGGAGATTGGGAGTTCTAATCCCGCCTTAGTCATGAAAGCCGGCTGGGTGACTTTGAGCCAATCAGCAGGAGATTGGGAGTTCTAATCCTGCTTGAGGCATGAGAGCCAGCTGGGTTACTTTGAGCCAAAGAGCAGGAGATTGGGAGTTCTAGTCCCGCCTTAGTCATGAAAGCCGACTGGGTGACTTTGAGCCAATCAGCAGGAGATTGGGAGTTCTAGTCCCGCCTTAGCCATGAAAGCCGACTGGGTGACTTTGAGCCAATCAGCAGGAGATTGGGAGTTCTAGTCCCGCCTTAGCCATGAAAGCCGACTGGGTGACTTTGAGCCAATCAGCAGGAGATTGGGAGTTCTAATCCCGCTTGAGGCATGAGAGCCAGCTGGGTGACTTTGAGCCAATCAGCAGGAGATTGGGAGTTCTAGACCCGCCTTAGCCATGAAAGCCGACTGGGTGACTTTGAGCCAATCAGCAAGAGATTGGGAGTTCTAGTCCTGCCTTAGGCATGAAAGCCGGCTAGATGACTTTGAGCCGTTTTAGTCTCCAGTCCCCTAATCATCTTTGTTGCTCTTCTCTGCGCTCTTTCTAGAGTCTCAACATTTTTTTCCCATCGTGGTGACCAAAACTGGATGCAGTAGTCCAAGTGTGCCCTTACCAAGGCCTTGGTCAAGTGGTATTAATACTTCTTGTGAAAGAACCCTCCACCGAGCACGGAAAGCCATCCCGGTGTTATCTTGAGCAGGGCGCGTTTCCTCGGCTCTGGTAGCTGCGTCCCACTCCTTAACCAGAAGATGGTCGTTCTCCAGAAGCTGGCCTGCAGAAATTTAAATTCTGTTCTGGAGTGAGCCATGTCCCTTCCCGTTGCTGGCAGCTGAGAAGCAAAGCAAAGCATCTCCCATGGTTCCTTCCGCTCCCCCCCCCTCGCCTCCCGCCCGCGGTGCCAGCTGTAATGATGCCGGGAGAAAAAGCTTTAGCGAGCTTCCTCCTCTCTCTCTGGGATTATTTTTGCAGCTCCAGCAATAAGGCAGCAAAACAATTTCCTGACAATGAGCTCTGGAATGAGTTCAGGAACTTTCAGGAGAGAGATTTAATTGCTTGGAACAATGCGGAGACCGGCCTCGCCCGAGCCAGCGTGCGGGTTCTAAAACCATCGAGGCACCGTCCCATCTGACGATGTTGCCGCTGCTTTTGGGAGGTGTCGGATTAAACATTACAAATTTGTATTGGGAGATGAGGAGAGACCCCCTTCCGTTGTTTTTTTTTTTTAATTGGCTCTTCTGGGAATAGCCTGAATGGAAAGCCTTTAGACTTGATCTAGATTCTAGAACTTGATTCCATGCTGGGTTAAATTGATAGAATCAAAAGAGCTCCGATCTATATTAATATTGATCAGTAGAGCATTCACCCATGAGCTTTTGTCTTAATGTAGAACAAAAACAGAACATTAGGCCACAGTGACGTATTTCTCTTTCTACGCTTATTCCACCAGTTTGGAAATAAGATTATTTCTCCTCAACTGAAGGAAGGAGAGGAAGGGAGAATCCTTGGTGCTCTCTGAGCTTGGTGGTTTTTTTTGTAAGCATTTCATTACCAAACTAGGTAGCATCATCAGTGCTAGAGGAGAGTGGGACAGAGAACAAACCCCCCTCCCTTCTAGCACTGATGATGTTATCTTGTTGGGTAATGAAATGTCTGCAAGAAAACGAGCAAGCTTGGAGAGCACAGAGGACCCCACAGATCAGCCCTAAGCTATTCTCTCGGAGAGAAAGGTGAATCGAGAGAAGACATATGCAGATAAAAGTTACTGATCTCTGTAACAGCTTACATGTAGATGACAGAAAGGTCCCTGAAGGTGCTCTTCAAGACACATCCCCCATTGACACAATAAATTAAAACCAGAAGATGAGTATTTTTTTTAAAAAAAAATCTTGCTTTTCTGCCTCCAAAGCCCTCAAGAATCATGTAGGATGCAAATGCTGTTAAAAATTAAAAAGAATCTCTATCCGAAAGAAATGCTTGTTTCACTACAACTAAAAAACAGTAGTCCAAAATACTGTAGTTTTGGTCCAGGTGGTTAACTTTATAAACAGTTTCGAGGGAGGATGGATGGAGGATGGATAGATGGATGCATAAGGATGGTTGGATGGATGGATGGATAAATGGATGAATGGAGGATGGTTGGATGGATGATGGATGGATAAATGAATGAATACAGGATGGTTGGATTGATGGATAATGGATGGATGATTGACTGGATGATTGGTGGATGGAGGATGGTTGGATGGATGATGAATGGATGGATGGAGGATGGTTGGATGGATGGATGGATGATTGGATGGATGGATGATGGATGGATGGATGGATGATGGATGATTGAATGGAGGATGGATGGATGGAGGATGGATGATGCATAGATGGATGATAAGCAAACAAACTTGCAGAAGAAATTTTGCAAATGTATAAAAACTGAATAACTGAAACTCATTCTATCAAGAATACCAATTTTGTTCACAATCTGGAATAACAGCACAGAGAACACACATTCTGAGAAGGGGGCCGATCTACAAGAAAAACAGTGTAATCCAGATCTTTGCAGTGTGCAACCTTTCTTCCATGTGAATACTCACACTAAGCTTACATGGTTTAACATGTGATTTTAAGCCATAATATATATATTTTGCTTCTTGCTTTCCCTAATGTAAAAAGCTATTCCAAGCAAAAAAAAAATCACATGTTTTGGCAGGGTAGGGGTCAACCATGTATTATTTATTATTAAAAATTAATTAAATTCAACGCTCAACATATACTGGTGTGTTTAGGCTATGCTGACTTGCCAAAGCAGAATCCAGATTCTTTGTTTATTCCTTATTTTGGGCTCCATCCCCTCTGGTAAATTTGGAAAGACAAATCCGGATTTCCGCAAACCAGTCCCCATTGTTCGTCTGAAATACCGGTATTAATTCTGGCTCAGCAAGCAATAGATCAGGGGTTCTCAACCTTGGCAACTTTAAGACTTGTGGACTTCAACTCCCAGAATTCCTCAGCCAGCTGGCTGAGGAATTCTGGGAGTTGAAGTCCACAAGTCTTAAAGTTGCCAAGGTTGAGAACCCCTGCAATAGATAAAGCCAGTCTTGACTTAATGCTGCATCTAATTACAGCTTCCATCAATAAGAGGGAAGACAAATACACATCTAATCAGTCCCTTTGCACAAGTGGCTGAATATAATTCTTTGGTTATTTAGTTATGGATTTCTTATTTAGAATTATTGCGGCTGTTTTATGCTATGTATCGTTTGTCTATTAGCTGCCAAGAGTTTTAGCAGGTTACAGTGGATTACAAGTTGAGTAACTACACACATACATAAATATATACACACATTCCAGGACTGTCAGTTAAATGGATTAGAGCTAGCATTATTAGGATGTTAGCAAGCAGCACTAAAAAGACATTTTATATATAGATCAAAATGAAATCTGGCTCTCTTACATCGATCAATTATACTTGGCAACAAGCGCTGGTAAGGAAAGAGAAATGGTGAAGAATGCCAAGCTGCTAAAAAAGGTCCTTTTTAATTTTCAAGCATTTGAAGCGTAGCTATCCGTTTCAAAACTGTGGCTTGGACAAATTAATGTTTTGGCTTGCAGGAATCCTCTTGAATTCCATGGGCAGCTAAGGCCATATTTCAGGCCAAGCAAAACTTGTCAAAACATTTGGAGATTCTTGGTGGGGCAGAAAGAAAGGGGTAACTCAGTCCACAGGACGTTTTCGGATTTCTATATTTGTGATTTCTTTGTTTGGGAATACGAAGAAGTTTGTCGGCCCACATGGAGATACTCTTGGATAGGATGCAAGGAAGAAAGAAGTTTCTCATTTCTTTAAATGGTTTTTTTTTTTTAAATAGCCTTTTATTCTGAATGCTGTTTCAGAGATCCCTTACAGGCTTAAACCCAGAATTATCTTTACAAACACAGAATAGGTGGGCAAAGTCAAAAGACACAGGAAAAAAAATGAAAATCTGAAGTCATTTGATAACAACAGTCAAAAGGTTAAGGGGGCAAAAAATTAAAAACGATTTAGTCTAATACAAAATTAAACAGGTGGCAATTAGGGCAAATAAATGGGAACCCCTCTCTCCCCTTTGCCAAGACTGCATCCTATAACAGCCTTCCCTCCACCCGAATTCAGCCCGTGAGTTAGGAAAGTGATGTCTGAGGCATCCACAGTGCGGGAGTTGCAAAACGGAAGCCCTTTCAGCGCCGTCTTCGGTCAGGACTTCGGCTTCGTCTATGGCCGCTCCTTCGTTTTCCTTTCGGAGGGCCTCTGAGGAAGCACCAGTCCACGCTGATGGGCTGCCCCATCAGGTCCTGCCCATTCAGGCCTTCCATGGCGGCTTGGGCCTCTTTGTAGGTCTCGTATTCCACCAGCGTGTAACCCTTCAGATAGCCTGTCCGCCGGTCAAGATTCAAGCGGAGGTTCTTGATCTCCCCAAACTCAGCAAACTTGTCATGAATGTCCTCCTCAGTGGCCTCCTCGTGCACACCCGTCACAAAGAGGATCCAACCTTCCACCGATCTCTGAGGACCCGGTTCATCGCCATCTTGTTCCACGCTGTCGTAATCCTCACGAACGCGGGCTCTGGAGCCTTCTTCTGACCCAAAACCTCTGCCTTTCCTTTTCTTCGCCTTTTCCTTCAATTTGTGGATGCTTTCGTCGCCATCCTCGTCCATGGCGAAGTCCTCGCCGCCCGCCTCGTGAAGGTCCAGCACGTCAGCCATGTTGGCCCACCAAACGAGGCTTCTCCTTAAATGGTTTTTTTTTAACAAGTGTCCCACTTAAGATTTGCTTTTTTGGGAGGGGGGGAGGTTTGCAGAAATTTCTCTCTTGAATATGGAAGCTGGGGAGATAGAAATCGGTGCTTGAGAGAACAGTTATGTAAACATTCAGCAGATGGTTTTCCAATATTAAGACTGGGAAGATGACAACCGACTTTCTGTCGGTTTAAAAAGGCAGAGAGGAAGAGAGACAGATTGTTTCATTTTTATACATCCTACTTCGGACATATTGTGAGAAGACCCAGTTCTCTGGAGAAAGCTCTGATGTGAGAAAGACGGAAAGAAAGAGAGATGAAGGGACCTCCAGCAAGATGGATGACTTCAGGTACAATGAAGATGGGTGCTTTGTAGGAAGACCTGATGGTTCAGGTGAGGGACAGATCATCAGGGAGAACACCTATTTATGTGGCTGCTAGGAGCACTGTTCGGAAGCCACCTAATCACTGAGTCAACCAGTGGTAGTCAATCTTGACAACTTGAAGATGTGTAGAATTCAACTCTCAGAATTCCTCAGCCAGCATCCTCAGTCAATGGGAAGACTCAGCCTTCTGGAGAACGTGCTAATGCTGGGAAAGGCAGAAGGAAAGAGAAGATAAGGAAGGTGGATGGAGACAAGTTACACTGGGTGCACTGTTAGAGGACCTGAAGGACCAGGTTAGGGACAGACCATCATGGAGAAAATGTGTCTGTGTTGCTAAGAATTGACACTGTTTTGATGGTGCATCAATCGATTAACCAACCAACCAACCAATCAAGGCAAGGATCCACCTCTGGAGAAGGTTCTGATTCTGAGAAAAGTTTGAAAAGAAGAAGAGGACAGCCAGGAGGAAAGTGGGCAGACTCAGTTAAAGGGGTGAGGATGAGTGCTTCATCGGATGACCTGAAGGTTAGAGAGAGATTTTCATGGAGAAAATCTATGTTGCCGATAAGAGTTGACAACAGCTTAATGGCACATAGTGAATGCGTCAATGAAATACACACATTGATTCCACAAATTAGTCTAGAAGTCTGATACCGAAAAGAAGAGCGTAGAGAGAAGCAACCTCGAACTAAGGAGAAACTTCCTGACAGAACAATTAACCAGTGGAACCACCTGCCTCCAGAAGCGGTGAATGCTCCAACACTGGAAGTTTTTAAGAAGAGACTGGACAGCCATTTGTCTGAAATGGTATAGGGTTTCCTGCCTGAGCAGGGGGTTGGACTAGATGACCTCCAAGGTCCCTTCCAACTTTATCTTCTATTATTATTATTAATTATTATTATTATTATTATTATTATTATTATTATTATTATTATTATTATTTTATTGCAACTCATCCAAAGATGCAGAAATTTAAACCCACGAAGTCAACACTCTGTCTCAGGCTGTATCAATTTTCCTTTCAGGAAATCAAAGACAACCTTGGCTGTTCGAACTCCTTTATAATTGTTCAAGGTATAAAGTGTCCTAAAACCATATTTGTACAACCCCTTTGTTTATGCTTAGATGTTCCCGCGGTCCCTTTAATGTCGAGAGGGAGGGAGGGAGGGAGAGAGAGGGAGGGAGAGAGAGACAGAGAGAGAGGGATGGAGAGAGAGAGAGAGACACAGAGACAGAGAGAGAGAGGGAGGGAGAGAGAGAGAGAGAGGGAGGGAGGGAGGAAGGGAGACAGAGAGAGAGAGAGACAGAGAGATAGAGGGGGGAGAGGGAGGGAGGGAGGGAGAGAGAGACAGAGAGAGAGAGAGAGAGGGAGAGAGAGAGAGACAGAGACAGAGAGAGAAGTAAAGAGGAAGCAGAGGGGAAAAACCCAAAACTTTTTAAAAACAAAGTACACCATGTCAGCCTCCAGCCACTTATTCATGCTTCTTTTGAAGACTGCCAGGGTAAGTTCAGCTCCAGTAATTCCCAAATGTTGTCAACAAGGACAACGGTCCTTTGTACAAGAGGGGAGGGAAGGAAAAAAAAAAAAAGGACTGGAGAACTTGAGATATTCTCTTAGGAGTTTCTGATCAACCAGAAATTATTCTGACCTGGTCAGAAATTTAAATCTCCTCGGCGGCTCGGTTCCTCTCCATCCTGCCAAGCCACAAACACACTTTCTCTCCAGGATATGGCAGAGGTGGATATGACAAAAGCTACATTTTGCACGTCCACGACACGCAACACACTTTTCAACAGCACATCCCTGCTGCCCTCAGGAACAAGCCAGAAGTTCAAACAAAACTCAGAAAGATTCTCCTGATCACCTCGATAAATTTTTCCCATCGTGGTCAGAAAGACTTGGATGTTTTCTTAACAAGCCTTATAATTTGTCTGCACAGCAGCCTCCGGTCTCTCTGTTTTTTAATTTATTTATTTCTGATTAGGCAAGGAGTATTTTTAGGCGCTGAGCTGATGCAGCAGGGTGCTTCTTCCTTCCCTCATTTCTAGCAAACATACACACACACACACACACACACATACATTTTCTCACTCACACTAACACACACACACACACACACACACACAAACAAACAAAGATGCAGCTGGGACTTTTGCTTCTAAGTGGGAATGTGAAAAATGCGGCTGAGCTTTCTGGCAGTGGACCCGATGCATCTCAATTTGGTGCTTTCATGAGGCAATGCAAATGTTGTTATATTTCATATTTCAGCTCTTAGGCAAAAGGGTCAGGAAAAGAACAAGCTGTATCTCCACCCTTTCCCAGCCATTTTAAGCTGGCTCCCTCCGTGGTTCAGAGAAGCACAATTAGGACGAGAAACAGGGTGTGCTGTAATGAGTGCCACCAACTGCTTACCCCATGGTTCAAGTGTGATTCATATTTGTTGGTGGGCATTCCCACGCCTCACTCAGGAAAGAAAAGAAAAGAGAGAGGGAGGGAGGGAAGGAGGGAGGGAAGGAAAAAAAGGGAAGGAAGGAAGGAAGGAAAGGAGAGAGAGAGAGAGAGAGAGAGAGAGAGAGAAAGAAAGAAAGAAAGAAAGAAAGAAAGAAAGAAAGAAGAAAGAAGAAAGAAAACCTGCTCTGAGAATTTATATCAGAGTCAAGAAGATGAGATGTCATCTTCACATTAATTCCTAGTGGGAACACTGACATAAATTGAGGCGAGCAACACCAAAAGTCATGTGTATGTATTTATTTCATTTTATTAAAAGTATCTTATATATGAATGTAAAAAGAATGTATGTTAACTTCTCATAAATATCACGATATATGTATCGGGGAGAGTTTGGAAAAATAAAAAATTTAGTAAAAAAAAAAATTGAGGAGCCCCACATCTGTCACATGGTGTAAGCACGTATTTTGAAGAGACCCTGGCTGGAGTTTACATCATAAAATCGGAAGGAAGGAAGGAAGGAAGGAAGGAAGGAAGGAAGGAAGGAAGGAAGGAAGGAAGGAAGGAAGGAAGGAAGGAAGGAAGGAAGGAAGATCCTTCAGGAATATGTTTTGAAGACTGGGAAAAAATCAGAAAAATACAATGTTGCAGGGGGAAAAAATGCACCTATTAGAGAAGGATTGCAGCCACTGCAAGTCTTAGAATCATATAATTATAGAACCAGAGGGCCTGAAGAGAGAGTGGAAATGTTCTAGTCCAACCCTCTTCCCAAGGCAGAAGTCCTTATATTGTCCTGGATAAATGGCTGTCCAATCTTTTCTTGAAAACTCCAGCGACAGAGCACCCAGTGTGATTGATTAACTGTCCTCCCTGTCAGGAAGTTTCTCCTTAGTTCCAGGTTGCTTCCCTCCTTGATCAGTTTCCATCCGTTGCTTCTTGTCCTGCCTTCAGGCGCTTTGGAGAATAGCTTGACTCCCTCTTCTTTGGGGCAGCCCCCGAGATATTGGAAGACAGCGAGAGGTCCCCTCAATCCTTCTCTTCATTAAAGACTAGACATAGCTAGTTCCCTCAGCCGTTCCTCATAACGACTTAGCCTCCAGACATCTGATCACATTTGCGACTCTTCTCTGCACTCTTTCTGGGGCCTCAGCATCTTTTTTTGTATCGTGGTTGGTAGGAAATCGCTATCACGTTGATACCGGAATCAAGCTTTAAATCCTTGTTGTTTCTTTCTAGTTTCCAAACTTTGCAAATGGGATGGAAACCTCCCTCCCTCTTCTGATAAGAGGCCTATTATTTTCCACCTGTTTGGGGAATAGAGAGACTGTGCTATCAGGTTGTTTACTCTGGACTGCATGAGAATTCACTCCCACGGCACACCTGGAAGCCTTTGATTAACTGCACTTGGAAGGAGCTGGTGGAATTTGTGAAACTCTTGTTGGTTGCCAGCCATGAAGGCAAAATCACTCCAATTCATCTCTTCTGGGTTCTGAACATTTAAGGCAAGCCTGAAGCTAGGAGCTGGCCAACGTTTTTTATCGAAAGAAAGAAAGAAAGAAAGAAAGAAAGAAAGAAAGAAAGAAAGAAAGAAAGAAAGAAAGAAAGAGAGAGAGAGAGAGAGAGAGAGAGAGAGAGAGAGAGAGAGGAGGAGGGGGAGGGGGAGGGAGGAAAGGAAGAGAGGAAGGAAGAAAGGAAAGAAAGAAAGGAAGGAAGGAAGGAAGGAAGGAAGGAAGGAAGGAAGGAAGGAAGGAAGGTGGGAGGGAGGGAGGAAGGAAAGGAAGGAAGGAAGCTAGGATCTGGCTAATGTTTTTCATCGAAAGAGAAAGAAAGAAAGAAAGAAAGAAAGAAAGAAAGAAAGAAAGAAAGAAAGAAAGAAAGAAAGAAAGAAAGAAAGAAAGAAAGAAAGAAAGAGGGAGGGAGGGAGGGAGGGAGGGAGGGAGGGAGGGAGTGAAGCAAGCAAGCAAGCGAACAAGCTAGGACCTGGCCAACATTTTTCAGTTCTGAGCCATGTAGTGGCCTTTCAGATGCATTTAGGAAATGACTGCTTGCTTTCACCTTGTTTCCTAGCCCCCATTTAAATGATGTTACTTTAATACATTAAACAACCATCAAAACCTGTGGAAATGCAATAGATCTCTGAATCTTTTTCAATTTCTCTGAAACTTCCCTAGATCCAAACTTCATGCCTGGAGACTAGCTACTGTATCAGCAAAAATGTTCTTTTCTTGGCAATCATAAGGAAGTCCTCTGAAAATTATTTCTGGATGTTAGTTTTCTCAACTTCACAGTCTAATCTCTACAGCCCTAGGCTCGCAACACTGTTCAGCTTCCTCAAGATCAACCAAGGTCAACTTGTCCAGTCAGCTGTGGCAAATTTAGCCCTTTTTAAGTCTCCTTTTAAGACCACATGGCTGTCCACACAGCAAATCTGGAGACCAAGTACAGGGAGTCCTCACCTTACAGCCATCCGCTGAGCGATTATTCAAAGCCTGAAAAAAAGTGACCTTTTCCACACTTACGACCACAGCAGCATCCCCTTGGTTGCGTGATCCAAATTTGGACGCTTGGCAACTCATATTTATGACGGTTACAGCGTCCCGGGGTCACACAACCGCCCTCTGCGACCTTCCCAGCTGGCTTGGAACAAAACCAAAAGGGAGGATTTGCTTGATTCACTTAACAGTTTCAGGGAGTGGCTTAACGGCGGTCGTAAAACAGGGCGACCCCGCTTAGCGATGGAAATTGGGGGGGGTTCAATTGTGGTTGGGTGCCGAGGACTCGAGCGGAGTGGCTTGCAGATCTCTTCCAACAACTGGGCGGCTTTGCTGTGTATTAATAGTTGCACCCTCCAGGGAAGTTCCTTTTCCAAAATAGCACCTCAAGTGAAAAGCAGGGCTTGGCCTCCGATTCCCCATTCCCCCACCGTGCTTCTCTTTTCCACCTCCAGCCTGTTTCTGCCAGATTTGGAAGCCAAGCGGTGGTGATCACCATGGAAACCTTTAACTAAGGAGACAATGCACAGGCTATCAATCCCCATCACCCCCCCCCACATTACAAGACGCTGGCGCACAAGCTGTGTGAAATATAATTAAGCGGTGATTAAGCGAACATCGTAGGCAGAGGCGGTGCCTTTGTCCCTAATCTGCCCTCTGGATAAATATCAACAGGATGGGTTATTAAGAAATAGGCAACCTAAAGAGGCTGGATGAAGATTTTCTCTTCTTTTCGCATTATCGTTGTCATCTGTGCGCTGCTGGTCTCAATGTGTTGCCTTTTATTATTGTTATTATTTTAAAGCAACATTTGTTCCCAACAGTCTCTAAACTGGCCTTTGTTTGTTTGCTTTTTAAATACAGTTTCAACTAGTTTCAATTCACCTAAAAAGATACAGGGATTTAGCCAGTACCATACATATAGTCAAGGTCATGGTTTTTCCCAGTTGCAATGTATGGATGTGAAAGTTGGACCCTAAGAAAGGCTGAGCGCCAAAGAATGGAGGCCTTTGAACTATGGTGCTGGAGAAGACTCCAGCGAGTCCCCTGGACTGCAAGGCGATCCATCCGGTCAGTCCTGGAGGAGATCAACCCCGACTGCTCTTTAGAAGGAAGGCCAGATCCTGAAGTTGAAACTCAGGTACTTTGGCCACCTAATGAGAAGGAAGGACTCACTGGAGAAGAGCCTGATGCTGGGAAAGATGGAGGGCAAGAGAAGAAGGGGACGACAGAGAAGGAGGTGGCTGGATGGAGTCCCTGAAGCAGCAGGCGTGAGCTTCAAGGGACTCCAGAAGATGGTGGAGGACAGGAAGGCCTGGAGGAACGTTGTCCATGGGATCACGATGGGTGGGACACGACTTCGCAACTAACAACAACAACAACAACATACAGAGGAAGAAGAATCCAGACGAATGCCAAGGGTTAACAATGGAATTCAAATCAAGGGCAAATCAAGGATAAAAGAAAAGTCTTCCGAAGCTGAACTAACTTAAATGGAAGGTTGGGTAGCCCTTTTCATTTCCTGGTTCAAGACAGTTCTCGACTTACAACTAAAATGGACCCTGCGTGTTGTGCTAGTCATTAAGTGGGTCGCCACATAGCTGTGCCTTATTTTAGAATCGTTTTTTGCAGCCGTTGTTAAGTGAATGACTGCAGCCATTAAGTGAACGTGGCAGTTAAGCAAATCCACTGTCCGCGGAGGGGGGTCCTTTAGTCAGAAACTGGAAGTAAGCATTAGTTTCTGGCCAAACCACAGGGCGCTGCAAACATCTGTACATGCAGGCTGGTTGCTGAGCACACAGAAGGCCACCCATTTCCTTGAGTAGGGGGTTGGACTAGAAGACCTCCGAGGTCCCTTCCAGCCGCAGGATTCTACGTTTTTCCAACATGCACTCATGTTAAAATGTTGCATATATTAAACCTCCAATTCAACCACCACGCCGAATGCAGACAGACTATTAAATACCGAGAGAAAGAGTTGAAGGATTCTGAACGTCAACCCAAAGATTCCCCCACCCTGCTTACGTATTTCCAGAGGAAATTGATTAAATAAAGAGCAATGTTTTTTTTCTCTTTGGGGGCATGGATCTACACGCCGGATTTGCGGAGCCATGAAGTTTCGAGTCTGGCACTCGCCAGGTTAAGGAGAACGAAATGCAAATTACGCCAACCTGGGATACAGGTGCAATTAACTTCAGTTCTGAAGCGCCGGTCTGATTTCCCCTGTGGTTCTAATGCGGAGCACGTCTTCTGCTGCGGTTCCACCGTTTACCCTTCCCCAAACTCCTCCGGGACCGGGTAGATGAATGTTTTCCGTATCTTCGGCTTGCAGAGAGGGAGAGAAAGTGCATCAAAAGACACCCCCCAAATAACCAGGTCCTGTGGAAGCCCGTACCATTCAAAGCACGGATCAGGAAACTTAAGAGAGATGCAAATTTTTAAACATTCCCTCCTGCTGAAAAACTCTCTGCTAACCATCTCCCTCGGGTTGGAAAGGATATAGGTAGTCCTCCACTTACAACAGTTGGAAGTTACGTGGGACCCGGTTCCGAAGTTCCGATGGCTTATACCCCCTTCCCCTCACAAGTGGCTGCATTTGGGCCCTCGGCAACTGGCTTGCAAGCCAAATGGTGTGAAGAAGCACAGCCATCTTGAATTGAATAGAGATAAATAGATGGCAACCGCAGTAACACAACTGCAGTTCCTATAGTTTTGGACCACACACTGCAGACACCCTTGGAAATCACCTAACATCCTTGGAAGTAGGGTAGGAGATTAAAAAAAAGAGTCCCTGTGGATTTTACTCCACTAGTCATTGCACAAAAGTGCGTATAGTCAAGGCCATGGTTTTCCCAGTTGCAATGTATGGATGGGAAAGTTGGACCATAAGAAAGGCTGAGCGTGAAAGAATGGAGGCCTTTGAACTCTGGTGCTGGAGAAGACTCCTGCGAGTCCCCTGGACTGCAAGGCGATCCAACCGGTCAGTCCTAGAGGAGATCAACCCTGACTGCTCTTTAGAAGGCCAGATCCTGAAGTAGAAACTCAAGTACTTTGGCCACCTAATGAGAAGGAAGGACTCACTGGAGAAGAGCCTGATGCTGGGAAAGATGGAGGGCAAGAGAAGAAGGGGACAACAGAGAAGGAGGTAGCTGGATGGAGTCACTGAAGCAGGAAGCGTGAGCTTCAATGGACTCCAGAAGATGGTAGAGGACAGGAAAGCCTGGAGGAATGTTGTCGATGGGGTCGCGATGAGTTGGACACGACTTTGCAACTAACAACAACAACAAAGTAATTGCCAACTCTAGGAGGCACTGCTCACCTCTGTTTCAAGGCCATCGAGCCAGCGCTGTCCATAGACACTTCTGTGGCCATGTGGCCAGCATGACGTCATGCAGCGCGGTTACCTTCCCACCAAAGTGGTACCTATTAATCTACTCGCATTTGGGTGCTTTCGATGGCTAGGTTGGCAGGAGCTGGGGTTGAGGACGGGAGCTCACCCGTCACGCAGCATACAGGGTCTTGAACTTGGGCTGTCAGTTTCCAGCCAAGAAGGCCAGCATCTTAAACACTAAGCCACTGCATCACCATGGTAGGAGATAAGCAGACGTGTAAACAAGTAAATAAATATCCAACTTTGTTCTTCTCTGCAAGCAAGGTGCCCCCAGCTTTGTCCCAAGGGTGCAAAACGTTGAAAGAGAGATGAAAATTCTCACATTTCCAGTGGCTGAATGTCCGCACACTGGGCGCCGCCGGAAAAAAAGGCCAAGTTTGCGTCGCCTCTGTGTTCTTCTGTATCCTGTGGCTGACCAATTTCAGCTTGATGCAGAAGAGGAGTCTGCCAAAGGTCTAACGCAGGAGGGGGAATAAACGCTGAGTTAGAAAAGGACGCCAAAGAACTATTTACACCCAGTGACTGACTCAGCTGTAACATGACCTTGATTGTGTCTTCTTCCTATGGAGAACATGAAGTGCCAATAGCTTCTATTCAGCACCTTTTGCCAGAAAAAGAAAAAGAAAAACCAACAAACTAGGGACTCTTTCCCTGGCTGTTTTCAGTGCTCTCCTTCCTTCCTTCCTTCCTTCCTTCCTTCCTTCCTTCCTTCCTTCCTTCCTTCCTTCCTTCCTTCCTTCCTTCCTTCCTTCCTTCCTTCCTTCGCATTGCTTTTTTCCCCCCTTCTTTTTTCCAGATTGTTTCAATGGCTGAAACTATTCCTTGCCTCCTTATCTCTTTAGGGTCGATTCAGGAAATGTTTAGGCCGTAATCAAAGGGACACATAGATCCAGGCTGTGGGAGAAGAAGGCAAAGATAAGAAGCATGCAGTGCTACCGTAGGACTGGCAATCCTCAGCTTACAACCATTCATTTCGCCACTGTTCAAAGCTGTAACAGCACTGGAAAAATGATTTAACAACCAGTCCTCGCACTGTCAACCCTTGCACCATCCCCACAGTCAGGTGATCAAAATCCAGGCAGTTGGCAACTGCTATCTCACCAGGCTCAAGGTTGACTCAGCCTTCTGTCCTTCCGAGGTCAGTAAAACGAGGACCCAGATTGTTGGGGGGCAAAAGGGTGGTTCTGTAAACTGCTTAGAGGGCCGGAAAGCCCTGTGAAGCAGTATATAACTCTAAGGGCTATTGCTATGGCCCTTCCTTCCTTCCTTCCTTCCTTCCTTCCTTCCTTCCTTCCCTCCCTCCCTTCCTGCACAGTGGCTGCCTTCCTTCCTTCCTTCCCTCCCTCCCTCCCTCCCTCCCAGTAGCTAGAAGGCAGCATTGCAGGCTAAATCACTGCCCACTGTCAGGAGTTCGATCCTGACCGGCTCAAGGTTGACTCAGCCTTCCATCCTTCCAAGGTTGGTAAAAGGAGGACCCAGATTGTTAGGGGCAAGAGGCTGACTCTGTAAACTGCTTAGAGAGGGCTGTAAAGCACTGTGAAGTGGTATATAAGTCTAAGTGCTATTGCTATCGCCCTTCCTTCCTTCCTTCCTTCCTTCCTTCCTTCCTTCCTTCCTTCCTTCCTTCCTTCCCTCCCTCCCTCCCTCCCTGCACAGTGGCTAGAATGCAGTACTGCAGGCTAACTCACTGCTCATGCCAGGAGTTCGATCTGGCTCAACGTTGACTCAGACTTTCCAGCCTTACAAGGTCAGTAAAATGAGGACCCAGATGGTTGGGGGAGTAATAGGCCACTCTGTAAATTGCTCAGAGAGGGCTATAAAGCAACGTGGAGCTGTCTATAAGTCTAAGGGCTATTGCTATGTATTTACAACAGTTGCAGAGTCCTGGAGTCCTACCCTCACCGTTTGTGACCTTCTCAGTCAGCTTCCAACCAGCAAAATCAGCAGAGGAAACCAGATCCCCTTAATAGATATGGGGGTTCGCTTAAAGACTGAAGCAATTTGCTGAACCACCACGGCCCAAAAGGATGTCACGCTGAACAACCGCCTTGCTCAGCAACAGAAATTACGCTCCCAACTGTGGTGGCAAGGCGAGGATAGCTGTAGGTGGAACGGACATCCATTTTGCAAGCAGGCAAACAACTGTCATAAAACGTCGACTTAGTGTACCGCGAATTGTCAACCCGAGTCGTGTGGATCTGTTTTTTTTAATTCTTGCCAGATTGGCCTCGAGGTAGAATCGTACAGCCTCATCCATCTCGGCAAGGTGCATCTCCAAGCAAACCCAACCTACCTCGAAAAAATAAAATAAAATCCCGAAAAGGTTGCAGGAAAGCGAAGACGTCCTCTGTTTTTTTTCTCCCAGCGATTCTTCAAAAGCCGAGCTTCCCTGTGGGGTTCTGCTCTCCCAATATTTTGAGGACCTCGTGGAGTCTGGCAAACGGTTGATAGCCGAGATTTTCCTTTTGTTTGAACAACATTCTGTCTGTTTGAAGGGTTATTTATATTTGAAAAGCAGAAAGGGAGAGAATAGGTGTCCTAGTTTCAAAAGAACTGAAAAGAGGGGGAAAAGGGGGATAGGAAATAATGTTTGTGCAGCCCGCTCTAGTCTACAGGGTTAAACCAAGATAGCAAGAATTTGTTACGTGGGAGGGGAATAAACTGGCCTACAGATCTCCCTACTCAGCCAGGATCTATTTTTACTCCCAAGGAAAGCTGACAATGCTGCAGTGAATGCGCTCACATGTGTCAATCAGCTACTAGCCCTCGTTGATACACTACAGGGGTTGAGTTCACACGATAGCCAAAACATTTTTAGAACTGGAAGAGCATTATATTTCTGGTGGAAAGATCTTAGTTTGCGCAAGTGCAGAATGTACGCTTCAGACAGCCTTCAACTGGCAGCAGAATTTTCACTGCTAAGCAAGGCAGCTATTAAACCCAATTCTACAACCTTCCCCCCCAATGGTGGTTAAACAAAGACAGAGATGTGTAAGAGAAGACATTACAATGTTCTCAATGGTCCATTCCCCCAAGTTGGTTGACCACAAGCAGGATGGATAGAGGAGACCGTGTCCTTATCGTCAAAATACTCATTACCGCCAGCATCACACTGACAGTCCAAGAACAGGACACACAACAGGTTGCATTGGGAGAATTTTAAGTGTCATGCTCAGCCATTTGACGCGCAAGGTACACATCAAGAGGAGGGGGTGTGTGTGTGCGCGCTCTGCCGCCTTTCTGGTTATTTGTCTACTCGGCTGAGTTGCTTCCCAAATATAATATCAGGAGAGTACATCAGATAGCATTCTGGGAGTAAATACCAATAAAAGTGATTCCTGACTCATGGGAAAAGACAAAGATCAAATGCTTTCTGTCTGGAGGTACTGCATCTTGGTTTAGCTATTTAAATTGCTCTGTTAATCCCTCAGACCTCTAAGTTCACAACCATACCTGAATATCAAAGTTATTTCCCCAGGGGGGGGGAGTCCAGAGGAGGTGTTAACTACACCTTTTGCATAGCGAAAGCCAAGAGAGGCGGTTCTCCATTGATGATCACAATTGGGAGGGGAACTTCCATTGCTAAGCCAAACAGCTGTTAAACAAGTCCTGCCTGAATTTATGATATTTTTCCCGCCTAAGCCAATCGCCAGGTTTGCTAAGTTAATCACGCGGCCATTAAGCAAATCCAGTTTTTCCCCCATTGGCGTTGTTGGTTGGAAACTGGGCTGGGAAGGCCCACAATTAATTAATTAATTAATTAATTAATTAATTAGCTTGCCGCCCATCGCATTTCAAAGCAACTATGTGGATCGCGTGACCAAGGGATGCTTCAAGCGCGCTGACGGCTGAATTTCGATCGCGTGACCACCGGGACGCTGCGAGTCTCAAGCCTCTCTTTTCGACGCCATTGCAGCTTTGAAAGTCGCTTAAACGAACGGTCTTAAACAGAAAGAAAAAAATCTTAAAACGGTTGTAGATAAGATTCTGGCCGCAATGTCCACGCACAAGCAATCTTGTGTAAGGCCCCTTCGCACCCACTTCAAATCCAACCTACGTTAAGGTTGATTGTTTAATTGCCTCTTGTGAGGTTGCGACTGTTTTGCTGGCATCCAAGAAACGGCTCCGGTTAAACTCTTTTGGCTGCCCTTAATAATCTGCCTTTTCATCCACACTTGGATCACTCTGCAACGGATCATCAGCAGATGATCATGAACCGTGTGTGTGTCTCTGCATGTGCGTGTGCGTCTAGGGGAGGAAATGTTTTTTATACCACCCACCAATCAATACAGAGACATTAGAGCAGCGGTTCTCAACCTATGGGTCGCGACCCCATTTGGGGTCGAATGACTGTTTCGCGGGGGTCGCCGGACACCGCGGCCCGCCATTTTGTTTTTTTGTTTTTTTTTTCGTCGCGCGCGCGCGTGCCGCACATGCACAAATCAGTCCGTCGTGGTCCGCCATTTTGTTTTTATTTATTTTATTTTTTTCATTGCGCGCGCGCCGCGCATGCGTGGATCAACCCGTCGCGGTCCGCCATTTTGTTTTTATTTTTTTTTTATTTTTTTTTTGTCGCACGCGTGCCGCGCATGCGCGGATTGGCCCGTCGCGTGCACGCGCCCGGGTCGGGGTCACGGCGCGCATGGGCGGTGCAAGTGGGGTCTCAACCTGAAAAAGGTTGAGAACCACTGCATTAGATAGACTCTAGAAAGGGTATAGAGAAGAGCAACAAAGATGATTAGGGGACTGGAGGCTAAAGCATATCAGGAACGGTTGCTGGAATTGGGTATGTCTAGTTTAACGAAGAGAAGGACGACGGGTGACATGATAGCAGTGTTCCAGTATCTCAGGGGCTGCCCCAAAGAAGAGGGAGTCAAGCTGTTCTCCAAAGCACCTGAAGGCAGGACAAGGAGCAATGGATGGAAACTAACCAAGGAGAGAAGCAACCTAGAACTAAGGAGAAACTTCCAGAAGCGGTGAATGCTCCAACACTGGAAGTTTTTAAGAAGAGACTGGACAACCATTTGTCCATTTGTCCAAAATGGTATAGGGTTTCCTTCCTGAGCTAGGGGTTGGACTAGATGACCTCCAAGGTCTCTTACAACTTTATTACTATTATTATTATTATTATTATTATTATTATTATTATTATTATTATTATTATTATTTTAACCAACCACGGAACAAAACTTGGCAAACAACCAGGGAAAGAAAATTGAAATGAACCAAGTCCACAGAGCAGAAGAACAAAGCAGAAGACCCGTTTGGTTTTAATGGGAAGAAGAGAGAAGCAAGGGCTTGTATCCTCCTTTCTTGAAAGGACACCTGCTCTCCAAATGGACCCGCGGTTCGCTTCTGGTTTTGCGCGTGCCACTATCACGCACACAAACATGTCTGTGTGTGTAGGATGCCACTCAAAAGCTGGCACTATTGTTTTCACTAAAGGCCATTTATTTTTTTATTTGGGGGGGGGGTCCCGCGCAGGCACATAATCACGGAACATTGTCTCCTCTTGACAGTGCCGGAGGACTGGGGAACAGGCTTTCACAGACAATTAGTACAAACCTGCCTGATGCCGTCAGTGCTTAAAATAAACCCTGTATGCTAAGTAGCATCAGAGCAAGTTCAAAAATCCCCAGAGGGAGGAGGTGGAAGAGAAGCCAGGAGAAAAAGGCGAGGGGGGGGGAAAGGCCCAAAGAATGCAAACAAAAATTAAGAAGGAAGCAATTGGCACACACATCTGCGGCAAACAACAGCCACACCTTCCCCCTCCCCTAGCGTTCCTGTTTCAGCTCATTGAATAAATGCGGCTCCTTCTGCATTTTAACTAGTCAGAAACTGATGTCCTGTACGACCCTTGGGGTTACAAGTCCAGCAGCTTCCAGAATACATTTGGAAACTGTCCATTTGTCCAAGCAGACGGCAGACGGGGACCAAAGGATGGATGAAGCAGCAGCCTTGTAGGAAAAACGGTTGTGTTACAGAGTGTGGCTTGGGCACCCATCAGAATTTATGTGATTTAGTATTGGGTGTGTCTAGTTTAATGAAAAGAAGGACGAGGGGGGACAGGATAGCAGTCTTCCAATATCTCAAGGGCTGCCCCAAAGAAGAGGGAGTCAAGCTATTCTCCAAAGTGCCTGAAGGCAGGACAAGAAGCAACGGATGGAAGCTAATCAAGGAGAAAAGCAACCTGGAACTAAGGAGAAACTTCCTGACAGTCAGAGCAATTAACCAGTGGAACCACCTGCCTCCAGAAGCGGTGAATGCTCCAACACTGGGAGTTTTTAAGAAGAGACTGGACAGCCATTTGTCTGAAATGGTATAGGGTTTCCTGCCTGAGCAGGGGGCTGGACTAGATGACCTCCAAGGTCCTGCCAACTCTGACATTCAGTTATAAAGCTGCCCAACTCATACTAAGGCGATTGCAGACAGTTTGCAAAATTTGGAGAGAGAAAAAAATCCACCATGTAAAAACCCACAACAAGCCCCCATGCCACCCACTCCCAGCAGCAGCAACAATAATAATAATCAAATCAGTCACTTCATTGGCTCCATCTCCATTCGTGGTCCATTGGCGAAATCTCTTTCTAGCACTTTTGGAAAAGCAATGGGGATTCTTCGATTTTTCTTTTTTTAAAATGGGTTTAATTAAGGAGGAGAGAAAAAAAGAAGAAGCTGGCCTGTTGCAAAGAAAACAAAAGCCCGTAGCACTATTTTTATTTGCAAGAATGCCTCCTGGCCCCTAAGTATTCTTCGGACGTTTGCAAGGCACAAATATTAAGGGTTGAGTAGCAACGACTGCTCCTGGGAGCAGCTGTTAGCAGCAGCCGTGATGTCTAATAATTATCGTTATTAGTCTTCCTTATGAGTTCCTGTTCTTCCGTCATTAATGAAATCTATTATTACCGGCTCACCCAGCCAAAAGAGGACCCTTGGAAGGAGAGGAGCAGGAAGCTCCTGCAAAATAATTGCATTTCTGACTCACAGAACAGAAATTAGGAATGTTTTCAGCAGATACTGAGAGAAAGCAGAGGGAAGAGAAAGGCTGTGAGCGGAGAGAAAAACGCAGCAAACCACAGAAAAACAGGAGGAAAGCAGATGGTCCTTAGTGTACAAAGATCTGTGGCTTACTTCACTGTTTTCTTTAGATTTTTTTTTTTTCCACTGAGGGCACTAGCAGAGCGTATTTACGAACAACAGGCCTAGCTTCTGAGCCAGAGACCACAGATTTTGCACGGACAAGTTGTGTTCTTCCAAAAAAAACCCGTCAGACTGTTGCTCTGAGTAAGTGCAGAAAATAAACAAACACGGCCTCTGCACGACGGCCTCTCCATCACCATCCCACAGTGATGTGAAAACTCTCTGGGGTGGGAAAAGACACACACAGACACCCTCGAATCTGTGATTCCGAGTGGAAAGGTGAGGATGTCGGGAGTGTTTCCTGGCTAAATTCTTCACAGGGGCGACCGTGCGGTGAACATGGCTGGGAAAAGGTCCCTTGGCTCAGTGGGGAAAGGGTTCTGGCGTTATCTAGTTAAAAGGGATTTCTCTGCCGATCTACTCATCCGACGTCTTGAAGGTTCTCCGTCCATCTGGAACAGATGAGCTGCAAAGTAACGTTGAGAGAAACACAACTTCCTGCAGACTCTTCACTGTTTTCCAATCCAGTGCTTTTGGCCTGCGGCTTTCTCTTCACCACCAGGACCACATTCTGCAAAACTAAAAAAACAGTGGTGGGTGAAGAAGGAGCAACGTTTTTTGGGATGTATGTGCCCCTTCCTTGAAAAGAAAGATAGCTGTCTGGCAGAAACTAGCTCAAAGGACTTGGAACATCTGGATGGTGTTCACGTAGGAGTGGGACTGCTTGTCTGCTGCCCCAGAAGGAGAGACCAGAACCAAGAAACTTAAATGGCAAGGATACTGATTCGGGATAGGTAGACACTTGGAGGGAGTTCCTGACTGTAGAAGCCATCAACCAGAGGATCAGCCTAACACATAAACCAATCAGTTCCCATTGACTGGAGGTCTTCAGATGGAAGCTGGATGGTCTTTGATCAGATATGTTGTAATAGATCCTGCACTGAGCAGAAGGTTAGTCCAGAAAACATATATGGTCACTTCCAAGTCTTGGGACTCTATGACTAGCAGTTATGAAGAGCACCTCACAAGTTTGCTTTCTGTAAATGTGTGTTTTCTGGCTGGCCAATAACATCATAGCTGTCATTTTGTGTATCAACGAAGCTTCCTTACAGCCACTATTCTGTGAGAACACCCATAACAGGAGGAGGAGGAGGAGGAGGAGGAGGAGGAGGAGGAGGAGGAGGAGGAGGAGGCAGCGGCTACCTACTCTTAAATGATCACATAGATAGATCCTCTTTAGAGCAACCTGTCCCTAACTTTCCAATAGTTGACCTATTGCTACTGTAATTGAATCCATCTACCTCCAGAAGTGGTGAATGCTCCAACACTGGAAGTTTTTAAGAAGAGACTGAACAACCATTTGTCTGAAATGGCATAGGATTTCGTGCCTGAGCAGGAGGTTGGACTAGAAGACCTCCAAGGTCCCTTCCAACTCTTCTATTCTGTTCTACTCTGTTCTGTTCTGTTCTATTCTTCTCTGCTTCTCCTTCTCCTTTTCTTTCTCTCTCTTCTTTCCCTTCTCCTTCTCCTTCTTTTCCTTCTCCTTCTATTTGATTTTACTCTACTGTACTTCTATTCTATTCCTTATTCTATTCCTTATTCTATTCTATTCTGTAATTCTATTCTATTCTGTAATTCTATTCTGTAATTCTATTCTGTAATTCTATTCTGTAATTCTATATTCTATTCTATTCTATTCCTATTCTATTCTATTCTGTAATTCTATTCCAATATTCTATTCTATTCTAGTCTATTCTAGTCTAGTCTAGTCTAGTCTATTCTGTAATTCTATTCCAATATTCTATTCTATTCCATTCCATTCCATTCCTTATTCTATTCCTTATTCTATTCTATTCTATTCTATTCTATTCTATTCTATTCTATTCTATTCTATTCTATTCTATTCTATTCTGTAATTCTATTCCAATATTTTATTCTATTCTATTCTATTCTATTCTATTCTATTCTATTCTATTCTATTCTATTCTATTCTGTAATTCTATTCCAATATTTTATTCTATTCTATTCTATTCTATTCTATTCTATTCTATTCTAGTCTAGTCTAGTCTAGTCTAGTCTAGTCTAGTCTAGTCTAGTCTAGTTCCATTCTATTCTAGTTCCATTCCATTCTAGTTCCATTCCATTCCTAATGGTCATCTTCTTCTCTTTCGTTCCACTTTCCCCAGCATTATAGATTTTCCAATTCATCTACTCCCCACCTTTGATATTCTGGAAGCATAAAAGGAGGCCAATGGTAGTATTCTCTATACTGGCACATTTCCACCTCTGCTCCAACCTGAAAATCTTGAGAAAACCTGCTGGGCTTCCAACCACTTAGTTGATAAACTGTGTGTCCAGATGGCCCTATACAAGTTCCTTTTTTAAGAAAAAAAAAATAACCCACAACTATCAGATCAATAATTCTGGCAGGAGATAAGCACAAACACATTCGTGGCTAGCCATATGACAAACTGCCAGAACAACAACAACAGCAACACCATCCCCCTAGGAGTCAGCTGGATTGGGCAACTGCGCAATGGGCATTTTTGAAAGGCTCCCAATTTTGGCTCGGGCCTCAGCGTTGCAGCTGCAAGAGCAGCTGGATTTTGACTTAAGGCCTGCATTTTTCCTACCGTCCCTCCAGGCACAAAAGTTAAGTTGTCTGCAGCCTGTTCTGACTTCTTTTCCTGGATGACATAAACGCCAGGCCAAGCTTAGGTTTCAAGGAAAAAGGAAAGGAAAGGAAAGAAGCAGTGAGGGCTACAGCTAAGCCGTTTAACAAAACCATCCCTCCTAGTAAAATGGATTTTCCTGCCACCCTGCAGCTCTCCCAAGTCTGTATTTGCAGACTTGGGCTTTTTAAAATTCGCTTTCCTGCGTGCAAAAACCTCTAAACCGTAGACGTTGGGTTCCTGGTATTGATTGCAAAAGCAGACCTTAGACAGACAGGGCCACTCAAGGGGGTAGGATAACCCGCCCACCCACCCTAAATACAGGTGGTCCTCGGCTTACAGCGGTTCATTTAGTGACCGAAGTTACAATGGCACTGAAAAAAGTGACTTAGGATCGGTTTTCCACACTTAATGAGCGCTGCGGCCTCCCCGTGGCCACATGTCACCTCGAGGATCGATTACTGCAACGCTCTCTACATGGGGCTACCCTTGAAGAGTGTTCGGAGACTACAGTTAGTGCAGAATGCAGCTGCACGAGCAATTGTGGACCTTCCACGTCGTGCCCACATTTCGCCAACTCTCCGCATGCTGCATTGGTTGCCTATCGGTCTCCGAGCCCAATTCAAGGTGTTGGTTATTACCTATAAAGCCCTTCATGGCATGGGACCAGGATACTTATGGGACCGCCTTCTGCCACATACTTCCCTACGACCGGGGTCGGCCTCCTCCGGGTCCCGTCAGCGAAACAATGTCATCTGGCGGGTCCTAGGGGGAGGGCCTTCTCTGTTGTGGCGCCCACCCTCTGGAACCAACTGCCTCCTGAAGTCCGCGCTTCTCCCACTCTCCCGGCCTTCCAAAAGAATCTAAAAACATACCTCTGCCGCCAGGCCTGGGGATGATTGTTGACTGGGGTGTGACTGATGAATATGTGTGGGGTTATATTTTTAATGTTTTGCTTGGACTTAGTTTGAAATTGTTGTTTTTATATATATGTTGTGAGCCGCTCCGAGTCTTCGGAGAGGAGCGGCATATAAGTCCGAACAAATATAAATATGACCAAAATTCAGAGGCTTGGCAACTGGCATGTACTTATGAGGGTTGCAATGTCTCCGGGGTGTGTGTGTGTGTGTGTGTGTGTGTGTGTGTGTCACGTGATCCCCTTTTGCAACTTTCTGACCAGCAAAGTCAATGGAGAAGCCAGGTTCACTTAACAACCACGTGGCTAACTTCAGAACTACAGTGATTCACTTAACAACTGTGGCAACAAGGGTTGTAATATGGGGCAAAAAAAAATCAATTTACAACTGCCTCACTTAGCAGTCTTAGGCTCAATTATGGTGATGAGTCAAGCACTAGCTGTATTATGGGCCGGGGCCCAAGGCTGTCCGGATAGTTTTGACTTTAAACACCCAACGGCTTCAGGATGCCCACAATCGGGGTTTATGGGAGCAGCCTGTGAATGATAACCTGTTTCAGGAGGCGGGCAGTTACCTTGAGCTAGAAAGTATACCCACACCCAAGGCTGTGCGTGTTAGGGGGTGCAATTAGAAACAGAATTAAACCACCGGCAGGAGAAGCAGCTTTTAATAACGGCTCTATTAACAGGGGCCACTCACCAAACAGTTGGAGGATAAGGCAAGGGTGGCTATGGGGCTGACGCTGAGATGGCTAAACCCTGCAGAAGCGCTTCAAACGAAGTCAAGGTGGAGCTTTCAGATGTAGCCTGTTTTTCCCTGAAGGTTAATTGGAAGGTCAGGTGCCTGTCCTGCATGTGGTCCTGACCTTGTTAGTCTTCTGAAAAGTCTTGGTCTTTTCTTAAGACATGGAGGGGGCAGGTTGTTAACAGAGCCTAGAGTGGCTGGGATTGTAATTGTGATCTTTATTAGGAGCATCCCTGACATTTGTTCAATTTATTGACATTTGCTGACAGCCAGTTTGGTCTAGTGGTTAAGCTAGAAACCAGGAGACTGTGAGTTCTAGTCCTGACTTAGCCATGAAAACCAACTGGGTGACTGTAGGCCAATCACCAGGAGACAGTGAGTTCTAGTCCTGCCTTAGCCATGAAAACCAACTGGGTGACTGTAGGCCAATCACCAGGAGACAGTGAATTCTAGTCCTGATTAGCCATGAAAGCCAACTGGGTGACTGTAGGCCAATCACCAGGAGACAGTGAGTTCTAGTCCTGCCTTAGCCATGAAAACCAACTGGGTGACTATAGGCCAATCACCAGGAGACAGTGAATTCTAGTCCTGATTAGCCATGAAAACCAACTGGGTGACTGTAGGCCAATCACCAGGAGACAGTGAGTTCCAGTCCTGCCTTAGCCATGAAAGCCAACTGGGTGACTGTGGGCCAATCACCAGGAGACTGTGAGTTCTAGTCCTGCCTTAGCCATGAAAGCCAACTGGCTGACTGTGGGCCAATCACCAGGAGACTGTGAGTTCTAGTCCTGCCTTAGCCATGAAAGCCAACTGGCTGACTGTGGGCCAATCACCAGGAGACGTGTGAGTTCTAGTCCTGCCTTAGCCATGAAAGCTAGCTGGATGATTTGGAGCCAATCACCAGGAGACTGTGAATTCTAGTCCCTCTGTCTCTGCCAAACCCACTTCACGGGGGTTTGTTGTTGCGGGGAAAATAGAAAGAGAAAGGGTATAATATATGTTCACCAGTTTTACCTTACCTATAAAGTAATGAAAGTAGGATCAAAAAAGAAATCTAATCAGAAAATCTAGTAACAGCCTTCCTCAAGCTTTCTCCCATGGCCACTCAGCTCCGGCTCCAATTCCTCCCACCCCTCCAAAGCGACCCCCCCTCTCCTTTGACTCAAAGCCAAAGAGTGTGTGCCCATCACTCACCCCTTCGCTGGACTGCCAGGCACTTTCCCTCAAGTCTCCGGCGATTACTTAAACTAAACACACCCAGCTGCTTCCACTTAGAACCTCTTGAGCATGGAGACCCCCCCTCCTTCTTAGCCAAGCAAAAGAGGGAGGGCGAAGGATCGGCGTCAGATCCCCAGTGATCCGCTTTCTCTTCCCCCCACCCCCACCCCCAGAAATGCTGCAAGGGGAGAGAATGCGATCAGGAGCCATGCTAATTTATTTCATCCCAGGCGCTCCTGGCAGGGAGCAGGGAGGGAAGGAAGCGTGTGTCTCTCTCTCTCTCTCCTCGGAAAGGGCCGGCCTCGTGCTCAGCTTGTGCTGGGAAGAACAATGCTCCCATTCTCCAGCCTCGTTGGGAGCCACCCTGCGCACAGAGCATGCCCTGTTGACATCAGCTGGTGCACGATGCTTGGCTGATATAAGGTTACCCCCTTTGAATGGCGGGCTGTGCCAAGCCCGGAGAGTGCCAGCTCCGTTATTTACATACACCCTTCCAGCAGGAACAAAGTGGCAGAACAAGTTTACTTCGAGCTGGAAGGCTAAGAGGAGTTGGCTTGCGAGGGAGGCAGACAGGAGAAAGGAGGGGAGTTGGAGGGAGGATGGGAATCGTGATCCGGCCAAGGAGGAGAGGACCGGCTTGGGCGAGACTGTCCGGAAGACTCCCAAGCGTGTCTTGCTGAGGCTGACCCTTCCAAAGCAAACGTCCACCCATCTCAAAGCTGCCAAGGTTAAGAAACACTAGTCTAGTAGTTACTCCGAGGAGTTTAATAACCGAATAAGGGATCTTGGAGGTCTTCAACTCCCTGCACAAGGAGGAGAACTTTCTGGATAAGGTGGGGTCCTTGGTGCTTTTTCAGCTTGGTTGTTTTCTTGCAGATTTCCTGACCCAACTAAATTATCATCAGTGGGAGGAGGAGGAGGAGGAGGAGGAGGTCCTTGGTACTCTCTCAGCTTGCTTGTTTTCTCGCAGACGTTTCATTACCCAGCTAGGTAACCTAATCAGTGCTGGAAGGGAGTGGGGGTTGCAGGGAGGAGGAGGAGGAGGACTGTGGGGTCTTCCTCCCTGTAAAACCCACACCTTCTAGCATTGACAATGTTACTTAGCTGGGTAGTGAAACGTCTGCAAGAAAACCACCAAGCTCAGAGACCATCAAGGGCCACACAGTCTTGACATCGTATTGTTTATGTTCGAGGATGCATGTTGCACACAGCCCACGAAACGCCCGCTCTCTTTAGAGAAGACCAGTCCTCCCTCAATTCAGCCTTCTCATGCCTTAAGTATGTTCAATCCACAGCTAGCAAAAATCTGAGCAGATAGGCAACGGGGATCCTTCCCTGTCCCCCCTCCCGGTCACCTTCCCACCAACTCGGCTCTCGTGCCACAAATCGGATCCCTCTCTCTTTCGACATGCTTCTAAACTGCCGCTCAACGGTGTTGGCTGGCTGGATCCTGTCGCTGCAGACAACCTGAACGAGGAAACTGCTGCCTCCCCCCCCTTCTCCCCTTGGCTTGTCGGAACGTCTTCTTTCTGTCATCTGGGCTCAAATCTCTTGTGACAAGAGAGGCGGCTTGGCGAAGGTCTCCTGCATCAGCAAGCCCAGGAAGAGCAGGCTGGCAGCAGCCGGGAGAGAATGACTCTCTGGCAACGCTCTAAGAAAGAGGGAGGAAGCTGGGAGGGGAAGGAAAGGAAGGGCCAGAAGCAACCCAAGATAAGATCAAGCTGGCTGGTGAACAGTAGCTATGCACCTGGTGAGGGAGCACCATCCTACAGAGAGAAATCTGATTTTTCCAGCGCTGGAAACACTGGGGGATGCTAAAGAGCGGGCCTTCGGGTCTACAGAGGGAAGAGCCTTCGGGGGAAATTGAAGGAAGTTCAGAAAGACTCCGAAAAGGCCAAACAGAAGGCTTTCGTGCTTAAAAGAAAGATACCCGGCAGGCCTCTGGTGCGATTTAGGCTGGGGAGTGTTGGGACCTCAGCCCCAGAGATCGCTACAAAGTGTGAACTCATTAAAAAAAATGTTAAATGTTTGGCTTGACTTACGAGCAAATCTATTTTGAGGGCTGTGCGGTTTGATCGGGACACACTAATATGCCTTCCTCTTCCTCTTTTCCACACAAACAACAACCCTGTGAGGTGGGTTGGGCTAAGAGAGAGGGACTGGTCTAAAGTCATCCAGCCAGCTTTCGTGCCTAAGGCTGGACTAGAACTCACCGTCTCCTGGTGATTGGTCCAAAGTTATCCCGTCAGCTTTCAGGCCTAGGGCGGGACTAGAACTCACCGTCTCCTGGTGATTGGCCCAAAGTTATCCCGTCAGCTTGCAGGCCTAGGGCGGGACTAGAACTCACCGTCTCCTGGTGATTGGTCCAAAGTTATCTCGTCAGCTTTCAGGCCTAGGGTGGGACTAGGACTCACAGTCACCTGGTTTCTTGCAGGTGCCTTAACCCCTAGGCCTAGACCAAACTGGCTCTCTTCTCTTCTGGTCCAGCACCTTCACCAACATACCACAAAGGTTTTATTCCTTTTTAGGATGACTTTATGGTCATCAAGCCTTTTTCCCACGCTCCCTGACTGGTCTCACTCACTTCCTAATCTGAAAAAGAAAAAGAAAAACTATGAAAATCATTTCCCCCGGTCTTCCTTTGGCATCGAACGACACAGAACCTAGTCCTCCACAATCTCAAATCCTAAATTTATTCAAGGCTGATGCACTCCACCCGAAATCTTTGCCGGTTTTAAAAAAAGAAAAAAAAATCCAACAGACAGAACGAAAAAGAGCAGGAAAGAAATGCCAAAGTGCCCTCAGCCTATTCCTAATCGAGGCTTTAAAATAAATAAATAAACTAGGATAATCCTTTGCCTAATGCCTTCCAAAGTCTGAACGCGAGGATAGTTGAACAAAGGACTGCACTACCTCAGAGACGAGCTTATTTCTGAACTTGATCACAGCAGCCAGATTGTTGGTGGGACAATACTGGAAGAATCCAGAAATACCGCCTATGGAAGAATGGACTGTGAAAGTAACAAATTTGGCGGAAATGGCGAAAATATCGGCATACTTGAAAGATCGCTCAAATGAACAATATTTGACAGACTGGAAACAGTGGATAGATTATATACAAGAGAAGCACCAATCAAACAAAATGCACCTGGCGTTTAGTTGAGGCTCGACGTAAAGAGGGAAGAATGTTCACCAAATCAAATGTTTACAAAGACTAACACCTAATGTTGTATGCCTATGTTATATGACGAAAGCCTCTTAATATGATCTTATGCTCAATGTTATTTGCTTTAATAATGATAAAGTGGATTGAATTTCCATCTCAGGTTATGAAACCTCAGGATCTTTGGTTAGGGACTATAAAAGATTGCACTATTACTGAGACGAAGTTAATTCAGAAGCGTGAATGAACAATATGTGATAGACTAGATATAGTAGATAAACCATATACAAGATTTACCTCAGGTTATTAAACTTTTACCTCAGGATTTTTGATAAGGGACCATAAAAGATTGTACTAATACTGAGATGAATAATATGTGATAGACTAGAAACTGTGGATAGACTACAGAAAAGAAAAACACCAATCAAATAAATTGTAACAGGCGTCTAGTTGAGGCTTGATGTGAGGAGTGAAAAATCTTTACCAAACCAGACGTTTATAAAGATTAATACTTAGTGATGTATATCAGGTGCTATGATGATTGATGCATACTATGATTTTATGTTCAATGCTGATTGTTTTAATAAAAGAATTTTTTCATTAAAAAAAAAAAAGAGTCAGGCTAGGTAACGCACCCAGACCGCATTTACAGAGGTGTGCAGATGTGTGCGTTTCTTTCTCTCTGTTTCTCTTTCTTCTTCTTTCTTTTTTTTTCCCCCCTAAGCAGACGAAGTTGTCACCGTACATCAAGCTTTTGTCAAAGGCAAAATACTACTTTGTTCCAAAGCTGTCTTCACTTTCTTACTGATGAATTAATGAGGATGTTTTTCTTTCTTTCTTTCTTTCTTTTTTCTTATCCTCCTCGGCTGCAAAAGACAGCAGATCACAGGGGAGAAGTTTTAAAAAGAGAGAGAGAGAGAGAAGGAAGCATTGAAAAGAAACAGGTTTTGGCACTTGCAACCCATTCAGAGGAGGAGGAAGAAACAAGACAGACAGCTGCGATTGTAGCCACAAACCAGCTTTTGTGGCCTTGGTTTTGAAGGCCGGATTAACATGAGCAAAAGGACAGCTGGGTGGAAACAGACCAGGATTCATCAGCCACTTGAAGGCTTCCCTGTAAGTTGGCTAGTTTGAACAACCTTTCTTCCCCCTATTTCTGGCCATTTATGTTTCATCTTGCAGGAAAAACTCATTCATTCTACCTCTCCCAAACAGCTGGAAAACAACCCAGGGCAGGGAGAGATCAGGATGATGGGAAATGGATTACTTCCCCTCCTCCCAGGTTCCTTTCTTCTCCCCCCCCCTTTTTTTTCCTCAACAGCTTTTGCTGAATAGGCAGCTGCTTTCTAAAAAGAATTCAGCACCTGGTCCTTTTTTGAATGGGGGTGGGCTGAAGAGGGATAGGCTTCTTTCCCCCCCACCCACCCTCGGATAATAAATAAATAAATAAATGACTGGTGGAATTTGCAGAGAAACTGCTGCGATGTGTGTGTTTTTAATACCTTTTGTTTCAATTAGAGAATGGGATACTTGGGGGAAGAGAAGGGCTCAAGTGTCCAGTTCTGGGCGCAGGACTTTTTAAAGACACAAATTTGGAAGAGTGACAAAAGGAGAGAAGTGAGATAAAAGGGAAGCAGACAAGCTGGAGCTGAAAAATACATTTAAAAAACAAAACTATTTAGAAGAGGATTAAACTTGACCTCTACCACCTATAGCCTTATATCTAGGGGGTTTGTTCTGTAGACAGTTAATGCATGGATATTTCAAGAGTAAAGGAAATTCCTGTCTGTAAGTCACTGTATGTGTGTGTGGTTATGTTTCTCTCTCTCTGCATGTGTGTGTGGTTATGTCTCTCTCTCTCTCTCTCTCTCTCTCTCTCTCTCTCTCTCTCTCTCTCTCTCTCTCTCTCTCTGGGAAAATTTCAAAATATGGTTAAATAAAAAACAGATGCATTTCAGTCCTGATACAATTATTAATCCAGCTATCAAATTCACCATTAAGTTGTCATGTTTTATGTTTTTGAATCTGATTAACATTTTGAGGTCTGACTTTTGTAATCATCTCCTTTGTTCTCTTCTGAAAGCGCCTTTCCCAATGCCTATCTTTGTAAACACAATTATTGACCTGCTGTACATTAAAAATGGAAAAATAAAAAAAAATTATCTTGACTGCCTCTTTAGCACTTTTGAAAGTTTCCGGTTTATGAATCAATTAGCTGTTTTACTTCGACATCTAAGCAATGGTGCCAATTGAGTTTGCCAAGGTCACCTTCCGACATTTCTGGGGAGATAAATCTAAATAAACTGTCTAGCATCTTCGTGGTCCACCACCCTTAAAGCAGGCATTCTTCAAATCCTACAGTCAATGACTTGGGACGTTGAAAGACGCTGAGCTTGTCAGCTGGAAAGGGTTCGAGAACCAAGCGCCGCCAAACGATGGAGTGAGCTCCCGTTACTTGACCCAGCTCCCGTCCGCCTTGCAGTTCGAAAGCCTGCAAATGCGAATAGATCAATAGGAGGTACCATTTTGGTGGGAAGGTAACCTTGTTCCGTGTGCCTTTGGTATAGAGCCACGCTGGCTACTTGACCACAAAAAGTGTCTTCGGACAATGCTGGCTCCCTTGGCTAAGAAACAGAGATGGGCACCAAGCTGTAGAGTCAAACATAACTGGGCAGCTCTGACTGATCTCCTTTTCTGGATTCAAACTATTCTCCAATCTTACCTGGGCTATATCAAATCTCCTCACCTGCTACAGGAGCTGATAGATTTAATTCCGGCCAGTTTATTTCCGTTAATCTACTGACACGGCACTTCGCAAAAACCTCTCCTCAATTGCCTTCTATTTCTCATTCTAAACCATCCATCAAGATACATTTTTTTTTCTTAAGAGAGACATCAGCAAGATTTAGCAGTTGAGCCACCAACCTTCAAAGACTTTGGATATCATATTTCTCGTCGGCAAATATTGGAAGAACAGAAGACACACGCCATTGCATTTTACTGTTAGCTTCAGCATGTCATAAATCTGTTCTCAATACGTAAATCAATAATTTGCTGGAGTAGCCTTGTCCCTGTCAGTGAACAGTTTAGTTTTCTGGAAACCCGGCAGGAAAAAAAAAAGATGCTCAAACTTCTGTAGTGCATTATAGAAACCAGGAACTATAGACATTGCAAAGGACAAACTGCAAAAACTCACATCTGCAACAAAATGTGGAGTATGCTTTTTCTCCTCAGAGAATTGAGGAGAATTGAGACCTCAATTGTCTCCAGGAAGCATCTGGTTCCTAGGGACTACAATGTGGGGACTTTCCTTTAAGTGGGTAGAATCAATAAACAAAGTCCTGCATGCACACATATACCGAACGATGGTAATAAAATATATTTATCCCTTAACATATAATTGTAGTGAAAAACCAAAACCAAAACAAAAGTAGGAGCTATCAGTAAATACTAATTTGTGCAGAGGTTCCACCTCCGCGTTCCTAAGTGCCTTCTTTGGCTTTGTAGAAATGAATTGTATTGCAGTACTAAAGGGCTAGAGGACATGTGCAATCTGGATAATATTGGAAGCCTAGTATGTGCATGTTGAAAGTACTGCATAAGAACTCCCTAACTTAACCTACTAGGTTTCTAGCAGGAGGTAAATAGCTAGGTTTTCAAAGAAACACTTTCTGCAACACTCATTTTACCGCCTTCTAATCCAAAACACATTTATAATTTTCGCAATCATCCTGAGACTGGCCTTCCTGGCTGTTCTTATAGTCATACCTTGTCTCTGCCTTGCTCTCCCCGTTTTACTAATATCTAACCTGCATTTTTCGAAAGTAGATAGAAGAAACTGCATGCCTTCTCATAAGCACTAGTACTAGATGGTCCGTAGGACTTCAACAGTGTTCCTTGGATATCCAGTGTGCAACAACCTGCACCTGGATCAACAGGTGTACATTTGCGCAAGCCAGCGTTGTCATTTGCAGTACGGATAGTCCTTAGCTTATGACTCTAAAGGAGTCTGCCCATTACAGTATGTCAGAGGTGGGGAATTATGGCCCTTTTATGACTTGTGGACTTCAACTCCTGAGCCAGATAGTTCCCCATCTCTGCAGCAAATCATGGTAGTCCTAAAGCAAGTCACCACGTCACTGACTCATTTTTACAATCTTTTTATTTTTATGTTGGTGATTGTTAAGAAAACCCCATGGTTTGTTCTGGGGTTAGGGTTTGCTGAAAACCAGAAGTAAATTTTGTGATGCTGCAAAGATAGATCAATTGTCAAGTCATTTAACTATGGGGAGAGGGTAGCCATTGGAACTTTGGACCCAGGTTATAAGTACCATGGTGGAGGGGGGGAAACGCCGGAACTTCAAATGGTCACTAAGAAACCAGTCATCGTTTATAAAGATTAATACTTAGCGATGTATACCAGGTGCTATGATGATCGATGCATACTATGATTTTATGTTCAATGCTGACTGTTTTAATAAAGGAATTTTTTTATAAAAAAGAAAAAAGAAACCAGTCATAAGTGAAGGATCATCTGAAGGACACTGTAGAGCTGTCTCAAGTCAGAGGTCGAATTGAATAGAATAGAACGGGAAGGGACCTTGGAGGTCTTCTAGTCCAGCCCCCTGCTCAGGCGGGTGAACCTGTACCATTTCAGACAAATGGTTGTCCAATCTCTTCTTAAAAACTTCCAGTGTTGGAGCATGCACAACGTCTGAAGGCAAAGCTGCTCCACTGGTGAATTGTTCTAACTGTCAAATCTCCTTGGTGTTTTCCCCGTGCACAGAAACTTAGCTGGCCTCCAAATGTTTGCCTTTCTGTTTCTCACTGCATGCAACTCGCATTGCAAGATCTAGAATTTGGCACCACAGCACTTAGCTGAAACGCGCCCACTCCCCAAATAAAGATACTGTCCCAAGCATCTGTCTTTCAGCCCCACCATATCCAGCAGCAAATTTCGGCAGGTTTGATGTCTGCATGGAATCCTTCCAATCTCTAAGTCAGTGCAAAAAGCACCTCTTTACTGCAATCTAGCTTTACCTACCCAGGTGAAAGGATCCCTTCCCTTGAGCATCCTTTCCTGCTCTGTACCAGCCTACCTTTGGGAGGAAACATCTGCATCTTTTTACCGGGAAGCCTCTAGGATAAAAACAGGAACTGCTTGAACAATTGCCCAGGATGGATCAATATTCCTGTTGCAAACCAGAAGATGGCTCCCTCCTCCCCGCCAATTTTACTTCACTTATTGATTTCTTTTAGATTTATCTTGGCTGAAGGTAGCCTGTGCAGCAAGCACGTCCTCTTCCAATTTCTCCGTCCAACTACCACTTTGAGAACATAGTGACCGGCCTCAAGTCCTCCATGCCTGACATCAGGTTGAGCCTGAATCCCTCAAACTTCATCTAATGCTTTTAAATCAAGGCGTTTTGCACATGTGTGTGCGTGTGTGCGTGTATCCTGCACGTGCGCAAGAAGGGCAAAAGAACTAGCAAACGATGAAGGGGGACTGAAAAACCCAATGCCCCTGAGCACACATGCGCACAACCCCATCAAGGAAGATCAGATGGATCCCGGAAGAGAACCAAAAAAGGGGAATAAGTGTAAGCGAGCGAAAGCAACCGGCGTATGCTAGCAGAAAGAAAGTGATCGAGCCCAGGAAAAAGAAAATAGTGACCTCGGAAGATACCAACACAGCAAGAGACACGTGCCTTTTAAGAACAAACCAAGCAGAGAAAATGGACGGACCGATGACTAGATCAAGAAGCCAAAGGACTCCCAGTAATCTTGTATTGTGCTCTGATGATGTCGGCAGTGTTGGCGGATGAAAGCTTAGCTTTTGTATTAAACGGTTTTTGTTTTAATATTATCCTGGTGCTCTTTCACCCTCCTTGAAGCTTTCCTTCAAATCTTATTCTTGCCTATTTCCTTTACTTGGTTTTTCTAAAAAAAAAAAAAAAGCAACTATTTTGTGTTAGAAGCAGAAAAGGTTAATTACACTGCTGTTGTCAGATCAACAGAGAAGCTGAAAGAAGGGACTGCCACACCCCCAGTGTTAGCAGCTGTTGACCCAAATATAACATGGCCAGGGGGAAAAAAAACAACACAATTGCACCTACTTCTCTAGAAGCACAGCTTGCTCTTGAAATTAGGAAATTACTGGGTTGGGGTGGCAGATTGGAATCCTTCCTGACTTCCAGCGGATTCTACCTGCCTTCTAACACCTTCTCCACCTCTCTTTCCAAATGTGTCTGTGTGGGAGGTGGATTCAGTGGCTGAAAGCCCACAGATCGTTTGGATAAGAATTACTGAGCATTACGGTATTATGAGCAGCCTGCACAAGGGATTAAAAATGGACAAGCACAGAGTTGCTTTGGGGAATAGGACAAAGTCCCTTCCAATGTTGATGCTTCTTCAGAAGGCGCATTCAACCCCCGGTTCTTACGTTGCAGGAAGCCAAAATGTGGCTTTGTTTGGCTCCTGGTTTAGCTTTTTTTTTGTGAAAAAGCCAGTCACTGTAGCTAGGTCAGACCAGGCGGCTTCATTAATGTGTGAATGAAACTTGGATTCTCTCCCAATTCTTCTTACGGTTGGTTACAAGATCAGAAAATAGATCTGCCCTTGGCAGCCTCGCCAGGCTTGGCAAATCAGCTGGATTCACTTTTGCTAACCTTCAGATTTGTCCAGTCCTAAACTCATCCAGCTGAGTTTGCGGTCTAAGAAAGGATTCTTAGTGCCAATTTCACACACACACACACACACATTCTCCCCCCCCCACCCCACAGGTTTGGTTAGGCATATATCTCCAAACCGGTTCGCCTCTTTTGGGAGAAAAGCAGTATTTCTGGCGTTCTTATCATTAATTACACAGACTTCATTGTTTTGCAACAGTTACATATGCTTTTGTAAGCAGTCACAACATGAACTGCGGTTAAATATATTTTTTTTCCCCTCTTCCTGTTCGCTTTAATGTTAACTACCCCGAGGTCTGGCACCTAGTCACAGTATCGGGACTTAGAATAATTTTGCAAAGCACGTTAACATCTAGGTCAGGTTTGACACATCTAGCAAAAGCCAATCCAGATGTTGATTTTGGGCTTAGAACACTGCGTACCACAGTCAGGATGGCTTATTAAACCATAGGTTTCAGCTTAACTAATGGCATGGACTCGTTCTAGCTTATTCAAGAAAGCCCAGTCAAATAAAATAGGGCTTAGCCGTGTATGAACCTGGTTGCACACACCTAATAATTTAATGCATCTACACCACCAATATCAATCAACAATGTATATCACAAAAGAAACTCATGTTCTACAGATTGACACAACTGCTCTGCCCATTACAGGTTTTTCAACAGCTACAGGTTTGTTTGTTTTTTTAAAGTTATTTGCAGTAATATGTAAAAGCAGAAGTTCTGCCTGCAGCTTCAGCTGCTACCAATTGCAAATGCCTCGGAGTTGCTCTAAAAAAAGCTCTGGGCATCAGCAACCATTAAACACCTCACAGGAGAAAGAGTGAGGGCTATTTTGTTGAGGGATCGGTTCTTCCTTTCCCAGGAAAAGATCAAAAGCTGAGCCCCGAGAAAGTGACAGAACCCATAAAAGGCTTTCACGTACACCTTGATCTCCAGAACAGTTCGGTGTTCAACCCAAATCCCAACCACAGCTTTCCCACCCTCCCTTTCCATCTTGCTTGCTTATATATTTATTTGTTTATTAATTTATTTGTTTGAGAAAATGTATCGGGCTGACTGTCCATGGGAGTGAGTTGGTCTTCAGGCCTTCTCATGACGTCTACACAGTTGGTCTGATGTGGATCTGTCTGTCTGTTTCTTTGTTTGTTTATAACCCACTCATGGTGACACCGTGCAGCTTGCAGAAATAAAACCCTAAGCGCAAAACTCAAATGAACCCCCAACCCCCTGATCACAACAATGAAACCAACCACTGGATGGGCTGTGTATCACCTTGGGGTCCCTAGGCCCATGTCTTCAGGCTCTCTCAAAAGAGTGTCAGAGTGGGGGGGGGCTGATCTTATTTCAGCAGGGATGTAAAAAAGATGTTGAGACTCTAGAAAGAGTGCAGAGAAGAGCAACAAAGATGATCAGGGGACTGGAGGCTAAACCAGATGAACCAGTGCAGGAATTGGGGATGTCTAGTTTAATGAAGAGAAGGACGAGGGGGGACAGGATAGCAGTCTTCCAATATCTCAGGGGCTGCCCCAAAGAAGAGGGAGTCAAGCTATTTTCCAAAGCATCTGAAGGCAGGACCAGAAGCAAGGGATGGAAGCTGATCAAGGAGAGAAGCAACCTAGAACTAAGGAGAAACTTCCTGACAGTCAGAACAATTAATCAGTTGAAGGGCTTGCCTCCAGAAGCGGTGAATGCTCCAATACTGGAAGTTTTTAGGAAGAGACTGGACAGCCATTGAAAAAAGTGACTTACGACCGTTTTTGACACCGTTTTCACACTGCAGCATCCCCGTGGCCCTGTGGTCAAAATTCAAACACTTGACAACTGACTCATATTTATGATGGTTGCAGTGTCCTGGGGTCATGTGATCCCCTTTTTACAACCTTCCAACAAGGAAAATCAGTGAGGAAGCCGGATTCCCTTAACCACCGTGTGACTAACTCAACAACTGCAAGGATTCAGTTAACAAAGGTTGTAAAAAATGGGACGATCTCACTGGGCCACAGAAATTTTGGGCTCAATCATGGTCAGAGGACTACCTGTACGTTTTGCCAGCAACTGGGTTTCTACCAGCTTGGGACTCCGTCTGCTATTGCATTCCTGGGCAGTTTTAAAGGAGTCAATTCATTCTAGGCTTGTCCTAAGTCAGCACTTAAGTAAGGCGTGTTAAACCACACCCTTCCTTCCATTAAAGTAAAATTAGCAGGCCACTCGCTGAGCTGTTGAAGAAAGAAGCAACCCAAAACTCCCCTGCGTTTATTCCTCCCCCCCCCCAAAAAATGAATCTTGATCAAAAGCAATTAAGTTAAACGCCAGGAGCAATTTGACGATAAATAAATATTCTTTTGTTATTAGACATGCTGCAGTGTAATTGAAAAACACACATTCCTGAGCCGCGATGTATTTGAACTTGTGAACCAATGTTTGCGTGTGTGTGTGTGTGTGTGTGTGTGTGTGTGTGAGAGAGAGAGAGAGGGGGGGGGACAGCGGGGGGGCTTCTGTCTGTCAATAATCGCATAATTATACAATCCCTGAAGTACATGCTCATTGGAAAGGTTTTAGGGGATTTTAATCATTACAGGGAACAGGGTCCTCCTTTCCCACCATGCTGTAAAAGAGGGATGTCCATTTTATTTCTATATTTAACATTCACATTCATCAATAAAGAAAGTTCTTCATTTCCAAAGGGCTGATTTAACAACCCCGACTGCTCTCTAGAAGGCCAGATCCTGAAGTTGAAACTCAAGTCCTTTGGCCACCTAAGGAGAAGGAAGGACTCACTGGAGAAGAGGCTGATGCTGGGAAAGACGGAGGGCAAGAGAAGAAGGGGACAACAGAGAAGGAGGTGGCTGGATGGAGTCCCTGAAGCAGGAGGCATGAGCTTCAATGGACTCCAGAAGATGGTAGAGGACAGGAAGGCCTGGAGGAACGTCGTCCATGGGCTCACGATGGGTCAGACACGACTTTGCAACTAACAACAACGTCAAAGGAACATCAACAAGAAATGCAGAGATCTTCAGGTGACCAAAGTTGTATTCTTTTTAAATTGTTATTATTTTTACTTTAATGGAACAACTGATCGTCTGGGAGTTCTGCTATCCCAACCATTTTTAATGGATTTCACATCCTTTATTTAATTTTACAAATCTTGACAGAAATGCCAGGAAACTTGCAATGCTATAATTATATTTCTTCCAATGGTTGTAAGTTATTAACAAGGCTGTCAAAACACCATAATTATTTTATACCAAGTTTGACTGATTCCATAAGCTGCCTCTTTTTAACTCTACAACATCCATCCTTCCAGTTTCCTCCTTCAATTAACCGTGGTTGTGGGCACATAGAAGATCCTGTGGCTATTTACAGGAAAAGCTGCCTCCTTATTTGAAAAATCACATCAAAACTCTGTCTTACAATCCAGGGGACGAGATCACCGTCCTTAGCCACTATTTTGCAACCTTCAAGAACCAAAGGATCCAGTTTTAGCTTCCTACTAAAAAGCAAAACAATGCTGCAGGGATAAAAGAAATACTCAAACAACAATTGGATAATAAGTAATTTTCCCCCCTTAAACCCTCCAACATATGAATGCAATAAGAAGCAATGGATCTGTTTTGTATTAAAGTGTCCAGTGACAAGAATCATGTCAACAAAGCAATTGTGAACATGTCTGGTTTAGGAACCAGGGTGGAAGGGGGATCATCTGATATAAATGATCCCAAATCCCTCAAACTCCAATTATCCATGAGCATTAATATGCACTGGAAAACAGGGAACTGTTGATTTGGGGGGGGGGATCCATTAATAACAATCAAGTAAAATAGAAGAGAATATTTGTAGCCCAGGGATGAACTGTGGGGTCCATGGCACTCTCTGAGCTGGGTTACTTTCTTGCAGACGTTTCATTAACCAACTAGGTAACATCATCAGTGTATGATGTTCTGATGATATTACCTTTTGACAAAGTTCCTCACCAAAGGCTCCTAAAAAAGCTCTCCAGCCACGGAATTAGAGGACAGGTCTTGTCCTGGATTGGTAACTGGCTAAATTGTAGGAAGCAAAGGGTGGCAATAAATGGACAATTCTCCGGATGGAGAGAAGTGAGAAGTGGTGTACCCCAAGGTTCAGTTTTGGGACCTTTACTTTTTAATTTATTCATCAATGATCTGGATGTAGAAGTTAATAGTGAGGTAGCCAAGTTTGCTGATGACACTAAATTGTTCCGGGTTGTGAAAAGTGAAACTGATTGTCGGGAGCTCCAGAAGGATCTCTCGAAATTGTGTGAGTGGGCAACAAAGTGGCAAATGCATTTTAACCTAAACAAGTGCAAAGTTATGCACATCGGGGCAAAGAACCCCAATTATACTTACCAACTGATGGGGACCAAACTTTCTGAGACAACCCAAGAAAGGGATGATCAACGAAATGGAGCGCCTCCCTTATGAAACCAGATTGCAACGCCTTGGTCTCTTCAGCCTTGAAAGAAGGCGTTTAAGGGGTGACTTGATCAAAGTGTATAAAATCATGCGTGGGATAGAAAAGGTGGATAGAGAAAAATTCTTTTCTCTATCACACAATACCAGGACAAGGGGGCACTCCCTAAAGCTCATAGCTAAGAAAGTGAGGACAAATAAAGGGAAATATTTCTTCACCCAGAGGGTCGTTGATTTATGGAATTCACTTCCTGAAGGGGTCGTGACAGCTGTCAGCCTTGACAGCTTCAAGGCAGGGCTAGATAGATTCATGGAGGCCAAGTGTATCGGTGGTTATTAAAACGGATGTCCATGTGCCGCCTCTATGTTGGTTGAGGCAGGCAGGATTCCCTTGAGTGCCATTTGTTGGGGGTCAAGGGAAAGGGAGGGTTTGGCCTTCTCTTTCTGCTCAAGATCCCCATGTACAATTGGTGGGCCACTGTGTGACACAGAATGCTGGACTCGGTGGGCTTTGGCCTGATTCAGCAGGGCTCTTCTTAGGTTCTTATGTTCTTATGTTCTTATACCTAGTTGGGTAATGAATCATCTGCAAGAAAATAATCAAGTTCAGAGAGCACCAAGAACTCCACTTCTTAGTCCAACTACTTCCTCCAACACCCCCCCTTTTTTTTCAAGAGTTTGCTTCATGACACATTCTTAAAAGCTACATTAAAATCCTGCAGGCTTTTCAGGTGAGCCTAATATGACTGCCCTACTATAAAAAAAGTCTTTCTGCAAAATCATCTCTCTTGGTGAAGTATCGCTCAGTATAACTCATATTTTGTAGGATAAAAATGTCAGTAAAAAAAAATTAAAAAGTTGAAGGTGAGCAGATTTCAGTCTCTTATTCCATCTCTACCTAATCCCTTGCCCTTCCTTCCTTCCTTCCTTCCTTCCTTCCTTCCTTCCTTCCTTCCTTCCTTCCTTCCTTCCTTGCTGCCTTGCTGCCTTGCTGCCTTTCTTAAACAAGGCATGGTTTTTGTAGCTGGAGACATTCACCCAATTATCTCTCCAGGAAGATTTATCAAGTTTTTAACTGTCAAATGCAACAGAACAAGAACCCAGCAGAACATCTGTTTGTTTGCAGGGTAGGGCATGTTGGAGGCACAACGGTTCCTACACGTCTGTGTGGTTTAAGCAGCACAGAAATGGCCCTCCCCCAGCATGGTTATCTCTTTAAAAGGAGGACTGGATCAATCTACAGAAAATAAGACCTTAGCTCCTAAACACAATCTCTTTGAAATCAGAGACAGCGTGAATTTCAACAGCTGCTGGAGAACAAGAGGAAGATAAAAATTCTTCCTTTGCGTTCCCCTTAAACACTTCCTGAATAAAGCTATTTGCCTGTCACTGAAAACAGGATGTTGAGTTGAAAGGGCTTTTAACTGTGATCCAGAAAAAGCCCCCCCCCCCACAGCGAGAACACACTTGAGCATGCAGGCTATTAATCCTGGCATAGGTGGCAAATCTCTGTTAGGGTTGAGGACGATGTCAGGGTCTTGAAATAGTGCAACCAATTTTGGTCTCCACGCTATAAAAAAAAAGATGTTGCGATTCTAGAAAGAGCGCAGAGAGGAACAACCAAGATGATCAGGGGACTGGAGGCTAAAACATATGAAGAACGGTTGCAGGAACCGGGCACGGCTACTCTAGTGAAGAGAAGGACCAGGGGAGACATGATAGCAGTCTTTCAATATCTGAGGGGCTGCCACCAAGAAGAGGGGGGTCAACTTAGTCTCCAAAGCATGTGAAGGCAGGACAAGAAGCAATGGATGGAAACCTAAAAAGGAGAGAAGCAACCTAGAATGAAGGAGAAATTTCTTGACAGTGAGAACAATTAATCAGTGGAATAGCTTTGCCTTCAGAAGTTGTGGGTGCTCCATCATTGGAGGCTTTTAAGAAGAGATTGGACAGCCACTTGTCTGGAATAGCATAAGAACATAAGAACATAAGAAGAGCCATGCTGAATCAGGCCAAAGCCCATCGAGTCCAGCATTCTGTTTCACACAGTGGCCCACCAATTGTACATGGGGATCTCGAGCAGAAAGGGTCTTCTGCTTGAGCTTGAGCAGGGGGTTGGACTAGAAGACCTCCAAGGTCGCTTCCAACTCTGTTATGGTCCCATTATGTTGGGCGCCAACAGAAATCGCCAATCTCTACTGAGATTCTAAGACCTTATCCTTGAGTTCAGAGGGCAAGAGACGATCTTCAAAACATGATGGAAGAAATAGTAAAACTGAATCCTGCTCCTTTCGTCTTTCCATCCCAATGCTCCACCATTCTTAGGACCATACAAAATGCAGGTGACCTAGGACCCTGGATCATCCTTCTCCAACTCAGAACAGATCTTTGAGCCAGGAACATCCAGATTTCCCAGATCTAACACATCAGAAGGACACAAGGTTGTAAAAGACTGCCTTGATCTCTTCGAGTGTAAACATCCTGAAACCATCAAATGATAAAGGACTTTGTAAGACTTTGCAACTAAGAAATCAGCTAGCTTTTCATTTAAGCTATATTTCCATCAGGATCAAGGGATGCTGCCGGCGCTGCTGGCTTGCCAATTCTTTCAGCAAACCAGCCAAGCAAAGAAACATGTCCAACTGCACTTTAGAGCAGCAGCTGACTCAGCTTGGGAGAGTCTATTTCAAGATCTGCAAGAAATGCAATACTTATGGATCAAGTTGGCAACCTCCCTGCCCACTGAGAAGGACAAGGAGTGGCATGTAGGAAACACAGCCCAGTAGTAACAGGGGACTTTAACTACCCTGACATTAACTGGGGAACAAACTCTGAATCAAGGGGGGGATCAAACAGGTTCCTGATCAACCTAGCTGACAGCTTTGTCATCCAAAAGGTAGAGGAGGGAAGTAGAGGGACACCTGTAATGGGCCTAATTCTTCCTAACAGAGAAGAAGTGATAAAAGGGGTTGAAGTTGCTGGAATGTTGGGGAAGGGAGACCATGCCATATTGGAATTCAATATAATGCAGACCCAAGCAATAGAACATAATCAAACCAGTGTCTTAGACTTTAAGAGCTGATTTCAACAAACTGTGAGCTTGGGAAGGATTCCATGGATGAAAATCATATAGGGGAAAACAATTCAAGAAGCTTGGGGAAGTGTAAAAAATATGATTTAAAATGCTCGGTCCAGCACAATACCACATATTCTTAACTTGTACAATCTCTAGAAAGAAGTACCTTGTCTTATAGGACTTCTTACACTTCATTATAATTTTTAAATCACTCCTGTTCCTTGGCTTACTCTTCCATACCTTCATGCATTGAAATCTGCTAAGGACGGAGGAGGAGGAGGAGGAGGAGGAGGAGGAGGAGGAGGAGGAGGAGGAGGAGGAAGAGGAAGAAGAAGAAGAGGAGGAGGAGGAGGAGGAGAAAGAAGAGGAGGAAGAGGAAGAGAAGGAGGAAGAGGGGGAGAAGGAGAAGGAGAGGAGGAGGAGGAGGAGATGGTTAGGTTCTTGATACTCTCTAAGCTTGGTTGATTTCTTGCTGATGTTTCATGACCCAACCAGGTAACATCATCAATGCTATAAGAGAATGGGGATTGTGAGGAGGAGGAGGAGGAGGAGGAGGAGGAGGAGGAAGAAGAAGAAGAAGAAGAAGAAGAAGAAGAAGAAGAAGAAGAAGAAGAAGAAGAAGAAGAAGAAGAAGAAGAAGAAGAAGAAGAAGAAGAAGAAGAAGAAGCAGCTTTGAACATTGTTCGCTGGTCTAATTAGATTTGCCATTAGCTTGTTTTCCATCACTGGAGTTTTAAAACAAACTGGAGTGGTTAAACTATGGCCAAGGGTCCAAATTTAAGATTAATGGTTCATCTAGTGGTATTATCTAAGAAGAAAGAACTTTCCAAGGTTTCATTCAAGGAGGCTTCTTCAAAAAGAGATAACAAGACAGAGCCTGAATAAATAGTGAATTATTCAATAGTACTGATAACCTTCCCTAACCCTGATAATCTGTGGGCGATCAGAAGAGGAAACGGAAAACAAAAGAAAAAAAAACATACAGCAATAAAATCCAGTCCCCAAACTGCCAAAAGATTCCATTCTGCTGGCATTGCATGACGGCGCAAAGAAAAATATTTTTCACCCTTGTGTTTTTTTCCAAGCCTTGGAGATGAAGTGGTGTGGTTTGTTTTTTTTTTAAAGGAGTGAAATATATATTTCACGCTAATGGACTGTCTGCCACAAGATGTGGTTGCTTTTGACTAGATTACATAGCTTTCAAGGAAGCAGTGAGGGCGGGCAAATTCATATTAATGAAGATCCATCATGAAACAGTGATCCCTTGGAAGTCCAGATTTCTTGGGGTGATGGCAAAAAAAGAGCTTTTGGGGGTTCCCCTAATGTAACCATCTCACAGTTCCTCAACCTTAACAATTCTAACATGTGTGGATGTCAACTAACCATGGTGAAAAGGATTGTAAAACCAGGGGAGACTCATTTAATAATCCCTTTGCCTAGTAATGGAAAACCTGGTCCCAGTTGTAAGTCAAGGACTATCTGCAATTCACAAGTTTTAAGAAAATTCACTGCTTTCCTCTGCAAGTTTACATTTCTCTTGAAAAATCCCCAATGCTACTTTTTGTGTTTGTTTCGCTGCCTTCAAACTCCTGGCAACTCTGTGGACAAGTCTACACAGTGTCCTTGGCAACATTTTCAGGAGCTGTTGGCCATTTGTCAGCCTTCTTCCTGGGGGGGAGAAAGAGAGAGAGAGGGAGAGAGAGGGAGAGAGAGGGGGGGAGGGAGGGAGAGAGAGAGAGAGAGAGAGAGAGGAGAGAGGGAGAGAGGAGGGAGGGAGAGAGAGAGAGGAGAGAGAGAGGAGAGGAGAGAGAGAGGAGAGGAGAGAGAGAGGGAGAGAGAGGACAGAGAGAGGAGGGGAGAAAGAGAGGAGAGGGAGAGAGGAGAGAGAGGGAGAGAGGAGAGAGGAGAGAGAGGGAGAGAGAGAGGAGAGAGGGAGAGGAGGGAGAGAGGAGAGAGAGAGAGGAGAAAGGAGAGAGAGGAGAAAGGAGAGAGAGGGAGAGGGAGAGAGAGGGAGAGAGAGAGAGAGAGAAAGAGAAGGATTGGCCCAAAGACACTCCAGCAACTTCTATGCCTAAAGCAGGACTAAAACGCCCAGACTCCTGGTTTCTGGGCTGAAGATGCCTGTAACCTATACCAAACGGCTTCTCTTGACCGTCATCCTTCTGTATAAACCAGAACATCTGTAACTTCCACACGACAGAAACCAATTGCAGCTCACTGCTCTCAGTTCTTTTGAAATGCTTACCTGCTAAATTCTAATATCTGATTTGCCATTAAGGTTAATCGGTAGCAAACCTAAGGAAGCCGCCTGTGCTGCGTTACCAAAGACAGCTGTTCCGTTATTTCTGAAGAGAAAACCTGGACCCAAATGTAGAATGTAGTCACATAACCGTTCCCGCCAACATCATTACCTCCCAGGATGTGTTTCCCCCGCAACTTTCTTCCTCCTCCACAGTTCTTTAGAAACCAGGTTTGTTCAATTTCTCAGCCGTCTTTTTTTCTTTTTCTTCTTCCAAGGGGAAACTCCACCAAAACCGTCCTTTTGCAATACTCAGAGCACTATCGACTCCACTTTGTCCAACAAATTCTAAGCTGATCCCTTTTTTTCCCCCTGGGTAGGTAATTACTTCCATAATGTGAATAGATGATTGATGTGAGCCTCGTTCGGATCTTTATTATTATTTATTATTTATTAAACTTATATGCCGCCCTTCTCCCAAGACTCAGGGCGGCTCACAACAACAATACAAGTATAAAAAACATAATATAAATATATCTTGCCCTTTTGCTTCTCTTTTGAAAAACAAATGCGATGGAAACAAGGCTTTGGACATGAGAAAACGGTTTGTCCATTTGAACTTGTGAGATGGAGACCGCTGACTGATTGCAGCAGGGCTCAGAATCATGCCAAGTCCCAGACAACTGAATACAATCCCCTGGTGAATTTACACAGCTGAAGCACAGAGAGTGTGCTTCAAAACACAACCTTAGCATATCATGTTTGATTAGGGAACTGGAGGAGGACTGGCGAACGAGGGTCAGGCTTTCCTTCCACATTTGTGTAGTTTACTCAGTCTTAAGGGGATTGCTAGATAATAATCAACGACATGCTTGCTTGCAAAATCCACAGCCTTTCTGAAGTCCCAGTTCTGCCTGGTTCAATGCTAAGCAAAAGGGCCTGAGCACCAAGAACCAAGTTCTTGCAACAACACAAAGCTACCGTGGTAAGTTTTACAGAAGAGGGAAATCCCCGAGCAACTGAGATAAGTAAAATACAACTTCCCAATTTCATCACCACAACGTTTCCTTTTAACGCAGAGAGATGGCAGTTCGGAAATTCTGCAGGGAAAAAAAAAAGTCCCACAGACTAGCCTCCCCTCCCCGTTTTTCCTAATGCTTAGTTCTTATAGAACCAGGTTTTGCAGTTATATTTACCTACTTGCGCAACTGATACAACGCAACGAGAACAGAAATGCCCCATGCACAAAACTTTTGCTTGTCCAACTAGTCTGTAGATTTCAAAGAAAATAACGGCATTGGCTTAAAACCACCAAGAAACCACACCCGGTCATAACTTTCATTTTTTCCAACAAAATTAACTGCGAAGGAAAGTTCTCACACATCAAAATAACACGAGACCTGCTTTTTATTTTCAAGAACCCAGCAGCCATTCCTCCTAAGTGAAAATCATTTACAGCTAACACTCTAGTGGCTTTTCTTGGAAAGGTGCACACCTGTCCAGAAAGAAGTTATTTAGATGGTGGATCCAGGGTGATCTCAATAAGCTAAGCAGGGTCAGATCTGGTTTAGCAAGTCTAAAGTTTAAATTGGGAGGACAAACATCTCTCAGAAAACAGAGGGAAACGAGCCAACTCTGTACTGTTAGCTCCAGATGTGCACAGATGCTGTCATAAATTCATCAGCTTAAAGTTCTGACTTGAAGGAGATTCATCTTAACATGGGATGGTCACAAGTATTCCAACTTGTGACCAACTTGATTTTTCAGGGCTTTGAACGTAGAGAATATAGCCCACCGTATTTCCATCATCAGAAGGCCACCCGCGACATGCTTTGAATGCTCCAGATGTTCTCCAGCTTCCCTCTATGGCCACTCTTTGGCCAGCAGAAGCCTCAACTCCTGAACTAAGCCATATCTGGCTGAATATACCACAACTGACTTGATCCACACCAAAGAGGAAGCCATGTTTACCACTCGCAATGCCTGCTTTGACACAACGCACCCAGCGAACAGCAAGTCAACCAAGCTAGAGTTTCACAAGATGAACGGAGTCTATCAAAAAAAGATGAAAAGAAACAATTACCTTAAGTGAAATATGTAATATTTCTTGCTAGATCAATGCTTTCCTTCCCACAGGACACAATAACCTCTGAGTACAACCATTCACTTAGTGACAGTTTCAAAGTTACAACGGCGCTGGAAAAAGTCTCTTACGATCGTTTTTCTCACTTATAACCACAAAAGCAACCCCCAGGGTCATGTGATCAAAATTCAGACGCTTGCCAACTGCTTCATATTTATGCCGGTTGCAGTGTCCCAGGGTCAGGTGACCTTCTGACAAGCAAATTCCAAGAGGGGAAGCCAGATTCACTTAATAACCGTGTTACTAGTTTAATAACTGCCGTGATTCACTGAACCATTGTGACAAGAAAGGTCATCACCTGGGGCCAAACTCACTTAACGACTGCCTTGCCTACTAAGAGAAATGTTGGGCTCCATTGTCATCACAAATCAAGGGTTATCTATATAAAACTGCACAAGTGGAATACATTAGCAATGCAAAGCTTTTTTCTAACCGCAAGGGCACAGCATGAATCTAGGAACGTTTGCACTGCAAAACACAGAACGCATTTAAAAAAAACTAGATTTCTCTTTAGCGGTCCACAACACAACTAGACCTCAACTGACAAGATGCAACTAGCCGTAAGAAGACGGGAAAAGTCCTATAACATGAGCTGAGCACATGCTACTAGTTTTGAGAGTTTGGGCCCTGGTAATCCCCTTGACTTCTGGATAATACCAGAAGCTCCTCTGGCATTTCCCCACAAACAACAAGAGCAATCGCATCTTGATATGAAGAAGAAGAAGAAGAAGAAGAAGAAGAAGAAGAAGAAGAAGAAGAAGAAGAAGAAGAAGAAGAAGAAGAAGAAGAAGAAGAAGAAGAAGAAGAAGAAGAAGAAGAAGAAGAAGAAGAAGAAGAAGAAGAAGAAGAAGAAGAAGAAGAAGAAGAAGAAGAAGAAGAAGAAGAAGAAGAAGAAGAAGAAGAAGAAGAAGAAGAAGAAGAAGAAGAAGAAAAAAACCCGAGTCAGCCTTGCCTCTGAATTCCCATCTTGTTTTGTTCCTGAACGTGTGTGTGGAAAAGAACACACCCACCCAAATGCAGTTATGCCAACACAACTGCCTTCTGGAGAGGCAACTCGCCCCCTCCTGCCCTGGCTCTCGAAAGAAAACAAATGGATCCTGTGTAGGTTGTTTATTGCGATGGGTCAACTACAGCGGCGAGAAAGCAAAAGTTGCATATTAATGAGGTAGGGCTCTAGGCAGCTGCCGCCATCCTATAAGTAGGATGATCCTTTAAAGATCCTATGGGACCCCTGGCCTAGTTCGCTTTTGCACGGATCCCAACTCTCTAAGCTGCGGGTCATGTGGGCATCCACAAAAATAGCTCCATCACCTCTAAAGACATCCTAAAAATGAATGATTGAAGAAACTCTAGTCTAACAAAGAGAAGGACGAGGGGCGACATGACAGCATATTTGTTCCAATATCTGAGGGGCTGCCCCAAAGAAGAGGGAGTCAAGCTATTCTCCAAAGCACCTGAAGGCAGAACAAGAAGCAACGGATGGAAATTGATCAAGGAGAGAAGTGACCTAAAACTAAGGAGGAATTTCCTAACAGTGAGAACAATCAACCAGTGGAACCTTCAGAAGTCAAGGGTGCTCCATCACTTGCGATTTTTAAAAAGAAATTTGTCCAGAAAGGTATAGGGTCTCCTGCCATGGGCAGGGAGGTAGATTAGAAGACCCCCCCCCAAAGTCCCTTCCAACTTTAGTATTCTATGTTCTAAATTTAAGGATCACAATACCCTGCTCTATGGCATTATTGCCATTCATCGGAACCCCCTTTTCTCCTTTCATCTAATGGCAGGGCTGGCTGGCCACACTAGGCTCACCCTGCACCATTAGCCAGAGTTCAATCACGGTTACATTTTATTCCAAGCATATTCATACAATGAACCCCTACAAAATAACCCTTCAAGGTGGCCCCCTCCTACGTTATGGCTGCAGAGCGCAAGGGCTAAGCCACAAGTACTGATCGGTCCATTTAGCTAAATCCCCACTACAAACCAGATCTCGACCTTTAAGTTCTGCTGAGTATTCTTGGCCAATCAATTTTTTTTCCCCCAAACTTGACATAGCCAATCTTTCAAATGGGTGGCAAATGCCACACTCAGTTTCAAAGTCAGTGCTATATTTGGGCGATAGGAAACCACGATTGATAGCAGACTCTGCCTCTCTCTGCTCCCCACCTGTCCATCTTTTGTTATCTTACTGACGGTCTTTTCATCTCTTCCTTTTTTTTAACTGTTGCAAGCTGCCTAGAGTAGCCCCGCGGCGAGATAAACAGCAAATAAACTTAACAAATAAAATAATAAATAAATAAATAAGGAAGGGCCTACTGCCTTGCCTGAAGAAGCTCCGATAAAAAATAGGGGTGGCAAAATTGCAGCCTTTTTTTGTTCTGCCAAAATGACATTTGGTGGAGGGAAGCTAAAGCTGGAATTCCGGGCAATTGTTTCCACAAGCCATTTCAAGGGATACACAAGTGACTGTAAGCACAGACAGAGTCTTTTTTTTAAGTGATCTTTTGCCTCCTTTCTAAACCGGTTGATCAAGGTCCAATCATCTGAGAGACTGATAAGATCCCTTTCATCCTTCTCTTTTATTGTTCAAGTGCTCCCATGTATCACTTGCAGGATCTGCTGGAAAGATAGGTACACCTGTCTATTCATTTCGGTTTCTTATTTATTCGCTTAATTATAGCCCTAATTTTGCGGTTCTCAGTCAGTTTCAAGGATGTTGACAAACACTTTTAAGAAAGAAAATCCATAGAGACTTACTTTGAAGATGGAGAGAACCCCCACTGCCAAGTAATTCCATGCACAGAGAACCATTTATCTTGTAAAAATGCCACGGCACACCAGCAAAGATAGACTTGCACGGATTGTTTCGTGAGCACTTTTCTCTTGATTGTGAACAAAACTCCAGACTATGGGTGAACCTAGTTGTCGGGTTTACACTTTGTGGGAATCATCTTAAGGAGGCCAAATGACATACAGAGGTGTAAGCTAATTTGGAAAGAAAACACACACCTTACTCCAGACACTGGAGCGATTTAAATCTCCCTAGATAAGCAGCAGAACTGATTCATGATATAAATATGCACCAAGCCAGCAATTCAAATTCAATCTATTATTGAAGAGTAAAGCAGGTGAAATCTTTAGGTATTCTTCACTACAGAGAGAACCACACATTGTACACATTCTCCATTTTCACAATAATGCAGTTTTAGAGAGAATAAAGCTGGGCGCTTTCTGACAATTTGCATCTTGTTTATTGGTGATCAGTGGACAAACCCCCTTGTTTTTCACAATGGCCTTGTGCAATTCTTGCAAACCACCCAACGTTGTCAAAGATAGGATGCTCTAAGGACCATCACCGACAGCAGAAGACACCGAAGCAGCTTTTCCAGCCGGCATCCGACCAAGATATATTAGACAGCAGCAATATTACACATTCTCTTAACAACTGTTTTAGAGGCCCATCAATTTGATTAGCAACTAATTTGAGTGCCTGACAGATAGATAGCCATCGTTTTGCAGGAAAATACCAGGGAAAGTAAAGATGGTGAGAACAAGAACAATGACAAACAAGCATCATCAGGAAATTTTCTTGCATCTGCTACCACCACAATCGAGACAAGAAACATGCAGATTTCATCCTGTCAGCCTTCTGGTTAAAACAGTCATAATAACAGTCTGATGAAAAATACTTTTACATGCATGCAACTTCACCACATGGAAGGAACATCTTTCTCCAAACACCCATTACCGCAAATTTCAAAAAAAAAAATAGCACAGTCGTTTTCTTTTTAATCCACGCAAATGAAAGATTTCAGAGTAACACCTGTTCCTTGGGAGAAACGGACAGTGCTCAACCAGAAAAGGTTTGACAAACTACAACAGGAAATCCTGAGGTGACCTCCTACAACTTCAAAGTGAATCTTCCAGGGCAAACAAGAAGGAAAAACACATCATATTCATAATATATTCTAGACAGACCAATTGGCCAACTTTAGAACAATTGTTTATTTGGGCAAGTATCAATGTTACTCCATATCACATCTTGCATGCAATTGATCACCAGATTTCTAAGGTGGCCCATTCTGGTTCAGTTGTATTGACTTATTCCTAAAAAACAACAACACACAATCCAGAATGGTAACACTACCCAAACCTTTTTGTTTCTTAATGGAAGGGAATCAAGCCAGCCCATCGAAAATGACTAAGATATATAGCAGGATAAAAACAGTTACCAGAAATTCTTACCCATTCAGACTTTCCCATCACATCATGAATAAAAACCGAACAGGAAAAAAAAAAACCAACCAAAAAAATCACTAGCAACACAAAATCCCCCATTTTGTCCAAACTCTCTAAAAATATTGTTGTTCGCTTCGCTTAACTTTTACATGCAGAAGAAGCAAGCCAATACCAACTTCAATACAATAATACCAAGCAAAGCAATTCCCTCCGATTATTCTTAATTTCTCCTCTGCCTTAAAAACCAAAAGCACATTCAGGTCAACTGAGAAAATCTCTCCAGCCTGATTCAACAGCTGCTTCTCCCAACAGCCAGAGAATTATCCTGGTTGGGACAATTGACACCCCAGGCTCCAAAGCATTCTATTTTCTCATTCAACCCAGTTTTTAAAACAGTGGTGGCACTTTCTGCAGGGCTGGCATTTAAAGGAAGTTTTGCCTTCACCTCCCTGTGCTCCAAACAGGTTGGCAAGGCCATTACAAAGCTAAACCAACACACAGCTTGCCTCAGTGACCCTCACTTGCTTCCCAGCTGAAATGGAGAGCAAGGGTCAACCAGAAGACTTGGCCTACATCAGCTCTGAAGAGCGCACAAGTACACCCAAGACAGTTGCCAGATGTTTAGCGTGCTTTGGATCACAGATGGAGATCACCACAGACCAAGACCTGAAGGTCCACCTTTAATTAATCCAGATGTTGACATCGAGCCCCACAAAAGTTCAATAAGATTGACCAGCACAAGCAAAGCAGTCCCACAGATGGAGACCAACAGAGACCAGCTCCCAGGTCTGAAGGGCCACTTTTAATTCCTCCAAATGTCAGTCCCACCCACTAACCCCGCCCCCCCCCCTCCCAAAAGTTCAGTGAGACTGACCAGTGCAAGCAAAATGGTCCCACAGATGGAGACCAACACAGACCAGCTCCTAGGTCTGAAGGTCCACCTTGAATTCCTTCAGAGGTTGACCCCAAGCCCCTCAAATGTTCAATGAGATTGACCAGCACAAGCAAAGCGGTCCAGAAGATGACCAAGCTTTTTGTCCCGTGTTCCTCCTCCCAACCAGGACCACCTCATCCAGGTAAACCAACATCTTACCTCCAAGGCTTCCATGGTGATGAAGCTGGCGATGGCAAATCCATCAATTAAATCCTCTTCCTGGGAACTGGATTCCCGCCTCCGCCGCCTCGGAGGTCTGGCATTTCTGCCCGCAGAAGCCTGGCTCTTGGGAAGGAGACCACTTTGGCTTGTATTCTCTTTGCCAGGACTGGCTTCCCTTTCGGAGGTTGAGGAGGGGCTTTGGTGAAGTCTATCCCTGCCGTTGGGGTCTCTGCGCCTCACCCGATCCCTTTGGGATCGGGATTTCCTGCTTTGTCTGATCTTGCCATCCATTTCCAAAGCCAACCGAGTTTAAGACCCCAAAACACACAATTCGTCTTATGGGGATTTTTTTGTAGGATCCAGCAGCCTCTTTCCCTGGCTCAGAGCTGCTCCTTTCTTCTGGCTCATGAAATCCAAAGGAACCAAAAGGGCAGCCAAAGGCGGAGGGGGACCAGAAAGCTAATCCAGCAGCCCTGGAAAAGAGAGCCAGGGGCGATCCAAGCTAAGGCAGGAGAAAGCCACCAAGGGGGCAATCCACATCCAGAGGCAGGCAAAAACCCAAAGATAAATCCACAGTGACCTTGACAAACGGCGCCCCTCTCTGGGGGGGGGAGAGGAAAAAGAAGACCAGAGAGGGGAGAAAAACGGGGAGGGGGGCAAAAAAAAGACGGGGACAAAAAAAAAGACACCAGCCCCGCTGCGATGAATCTCAAGTTCGGGTCTGGAGAAAGAGGGAAAAAAGGGGGCGGCGGGATGGGAGAGAAGGTAGGCAGAGCCAAGCTTCGCCCCCCTCCCCAAATCCAAAGCAGAGCTCCTCGGAGGCACAGAAGCCGGGGCAGATCCCCCCTCCCCGCTCGGCCAAAAGACCCCCAAAAATCAATCAATCCACCGCAGATCCAGCAGGGCGAATCCAGACGAGAAGCAGCAGCGGCGGCGGCGGAGAGGGCGGCGGGGCTGCACTAAACCGAAGCCCCCCCTCCTTTTTTCTCCCCCCCCTTCCTCCCTTCAGCGCCCCGCCCCGGGTTCGAATCCGGGGGCGCCCCGAGTAGGCGAGGGCGCCAAAGAGGGGCGCCGGCCGCTTGGCCGAGGCTGGCGCTGCAACTTTGTTGCGAGGCCAAGCGCGCGTCGGGAAGGAAAGGAGGAAGGGAGGAAAGGAAGGCGGAAGGAAAGGCGGAACGAAGGCAAAGGAGAAAGAAAAGGGGAAGGGGGGAAAGGAAAGGAATAGAAAGAAGGAAGGAAGGAAAGGAGGAAAGGAAGGAAGGAAAGGAAGAAGGGAGGGAGGGAGGGAGGAAGGAGAGGAAAGGAAAGGAGGAAAAGAAGAAGGGAGGAAGGAAGGAAGGAAATGAAGAAGGGAGGAAGGAAGGAAGGAAGGAAGGAAGGAAAGGAGAGGAAAGGAGGAAAAGAAGAAGGGAGGGAGGAAGGAAGGAAATGAAGAAGGGAGGAAGGAAGGAAGGAAGGAAGGAAAGGAGGAGAAGGAAGGAAGGAAGGAAGGAAGGAAGGAAGGAAGGAAGGAAGGAAGGAAGGAAGGAAGGAAGAGGAAAGGAAAGGCTCCTCTCTTGCAGCAAGACCAGCAGCAGCAGAGCCGAAGACAGAGCCTTCCTCCTCCTCCCTCCTCCTCCTCGGGGGCTGCGGGCGAGCGGCTGGGCCCGCCGGCCCGCTCGGCCCCTGCCCAACTTTGCCCCCGCCTCGCCCGGCCCGGCCGGCTCCCCTCGCCCGCCCCCCGCCCGGCAGGAGCAGCCGCCGCCTGCGCCCCTCAGCCGCCCGTTGCCCGCCCGCCTCCCTCCCTCCCTCCCTCCCTCGCCCGCGCGCGCGCGCGCCGCCCACCCCGGCTCGGGGCGCGCCTCAGGAGGGGCCGCGCCGGTTGCGCCTCCTCATGCCGCCGCCGCCGCCGCTTCTGCTGCTACCGCTGCCGCCGCCGCCGCCACCGCCGCTGCCCAGCCCTGCGCTCGGCCGCCTCCCGGTCGCCCTCCTCCTCCTCCTCGCTGGCTCGCTCGGGGCTTTAGCACCGCCCGGCCGGCTGCGCATGAGCAGGGCCGGCCAGCTGCGCGTCACTCGCTCGCCGCAGCTCCGACCGCCTTCCCCGCGCGCGCTCCCGGCCGCCCTCCCCGCGCGCCTGCCCCAACCACCTGGCGCGCGCGCGTGCTCTCTCTCTCTCTCTCTCTCTCTCTCTCTCTCTCTCTCTCTCGCTCGCGCTCTAGCTCTGTCGCTCGCTCGCTCGCTCTCCCCCCCTCCCCCTTCCGAGTGCCTCGCGCGCGCCTCCGCCGCCGCGTGACTGGCTGGCTGGCAGGCGTCGGTCCCGCCCCCTCCTCCCCAATTGGAGGGGCTGTGGGGGGGGAGGAAAGGAGGGAGACGACCACCCGCCTCGAAGGGGGTCTCTCTCTCTCTCTCTCTCTCTCTCTCTCACACACACACACACACACACACACACACACAGACACACACATCTTTCTCTCTCTGCCTCTCTCATATCTTTCTCTCTATCTTTCTCTCTCATATCTTTCTCTCATATCTTTCTTTCTCTCATATCTTTCTCATCTCTCTCATATATCTCTCTCTCTCTCTCTCTCACACACACACACACACACACACATCTTGATTCTCTCTCTGCCTCTCTCATATCTTTCTCTCTATCTTTCTCTCTCATATCTCTCTCTCTCTCTGCCTCCCTCATATATTTCTCTCTATCTTTCTCTCTCATATCTTTCTCTCATATCTTTCTTTCTCTCATATCTTTCTCATCTCTCTCTCTCTCTCTCTCTCTCTCTCTCTCTCTCTCTCTCTCTCTCTCTCTCGTATCTTTCTCTCATATCTTTCTCTCTCTCATATCTCTCTCATATCTCTCTCTCATCTCCTTCTCTTTCTGTCTCTCTCTCCCTGCCTCTCTCTCTCTCTCTCATATCTTTCTCATATCTTTCTCTCTCTCTCTCTCTCTCTCTCTCTCTCTCTCTCTCTCTCTCTCGTATCTTTCTCTGATATCTTTCTCTCTCTCATATCTCTCTCATATCTCTCTCTCATCTCCTTCTCTTTCTGTCTCTCTCTCCCTGCCTCTCTCTCTCTCTCATATCTTTCTCATCTCTCTCTCTCTCTCTCTCTCTCTCTCTCTCTCTCTCTCTCTCGTATCTTTCTCTGATATCTTTCTCTTTCTCTCTTTCTGCCTCTCATATTTTTTTTCTCTCTCTCTCATATCTTTCTCTCATATCTTTCTTTCTCTCTCACACATCTTTCTCATATCTCTCTCTCATCTCTTTCTCTTTCTGTCTCTCTCTCCCTGCCTCTCTCTCTCTCTCATATCTTTCTCTCTCTCTTTCTCTCATATCATTCTCTTTCTGCCTCTCTCTCTCTCCCTCATCTCTCTGTCTCCCTCTCCCTCTCTCTCTCTCTTTTTTTTGCCTGAGGGAAAGGCAGAAGCACCGTCCCTCCCCTCTTTTTTTTTTTTAAAGTCAGCCTGGAGTTTTGGGGAAGGGGCTCCTCAGGTGGCAAACTCCGTGTCAAGGAAGGCTTCCCAAGACTGCCCAGGTTAGCCTCCCTGGGTCAGTGGAGTGAGCCTGACCCTGCTTCTTTTCTTCTCCTGCCCGAATGGACCCGTGTTTGGAGCTGGGAAGAGATGGGGTTCCCTGCCTCCCCTTTCAAAGCAAGCTGTTTGAATGTGAGGACGGGCACCTTGGGGGGACTGAGGGGTGCCCGAGAGGCTGGGGGCGCCAGAGGAATGAGTGGGGAAAGTTGGCTGCAGAGTGGGGTGGACCCTCGTGGCACCCTGAACTGGTTCACACAATCCCTTAACCAGACGATTATAAAGATTAATACTTAGTGATGTATATCGGGTGCTATGATGATTGATGCATACTATGATTTTTTGTTCAATGCTGATTGTTTTAATAAAAGAATTTTTTCATTAAAAAAAAAATCTTGGCTTCCGAGTCAACCAAGGTCAGGCTAGGGTCTGAGCTGGAGTGCAACCAACCTCGTTGCACTAATATTCCCAGTCAGTACCAGTATTCCCAGTCAGCGTAATACAGCAACCACTAATGGGTAGTTTTGGAAGTTGGAGGGCAAGAGTCTGAGACGTAGAGGAGACCCTTTGCTTGCAAGCTGTATTTATTTAATATCCCACCTTTATTATTTTTATAAATAACTCAAAAGTGGCCAGGTCACAAAAGTAGTGAATGACCCTTGCCACCTTCAGCCACACAGATGGTCTCTGTAGGGCAGGCCTTGAATTAAGCAGGGTTTTAACTATCATTTACTGAATAAGCCACCATCGGTTTGGCTGGACGGGGACCGCCAAACTACAGCTCGGTCTTGAAATAAATAGACCAATATTTTTCATTCAAGGCAGCAAAACAAATCTGGGAAACTGTAAACCTAAAAGTTTATACTTTTTTTATCAACCCAGCTAGGGCTGTTTTGGAACAAATAAGAACATAAGAACATAAGAAGAGCCATGCTGAATCAGGCCAAAGCCCATCGAGTCCAGCATTCTGTGTCACACAGTGGCCCACCAATTGTACATGGGGATCTTGAGCATAAAGAGAAGGAAGGAGTATTAGGTATGTTCATCGCCTTGAGATAGCTATTAAAATTATTTATTTATGAAATTAATTTGCTGGGCATCTCCTAGAACATAGAACAGAATATCAGAGTTGAAGGGGACTATGGAGTAGTTCAACCCCCTGCTCAAGCAGGAGATCCTTTTTCATATCTGCACGGCTAAATAATAAAAATAAAGTGATAAAAATAATATAGGCAGGATTTTTAAAAAAAACTAAAAAAATAAAGGCCCTAGGATAGAGCGCAATTTATGCCCCCTTGAGTTGTACAACTAAAGGCAGGGTATAAATCAGCTTTAAAAAAAAACAACAATACTTTGATTTCTATCTGTACAGCCTGGGAAGGTAGGCCAGCTGGGCCATTAAGCTCCTGACGTAACTCTGCCCCTCAAGCCAGGAGAGACAAATTGGCATTTTGTTCCTTCCTTAAACCCAAATTACAGATGGACGGGTGTCATCTGCATTGGAAGGCATCCTGTGTAATCAGTCTTGGCTCAATTAAGCAAGGAAGATGGCTGAATGTCTAACCATTTCCTTTGGTAATTGCAGGCTGCAAGGAACTTGCCGTTTATCCACGGGTAGGCTTGGCTGGACTCTCAGTGGAGATAGGATTTTTTTCTCCCCCTTCCCTTCTCCTAGTTTCTTCCCTCTTCTGGGACTTTGAAATGTTTGGCCTTGGGAAGGTTTTCAAAAGCAACAAAATCCTAGTCTGTAATGGAGGAGATGCAAGGAAGTTAGGGGTCAGTAGGGTTGACAATTGAAGCACAGGTAGTCTGGAGAAGGGGTTTCTTTCTCTTTCTTTTTCTTCTTCCCTTTTCTTTCTTTCCATTGCTTCCTTCCTTCCGTCCTTCCTTCCTTCTCATTGCCTTTCCTTCCTTCCTTCCTTCCCTCCCTCCCTCCCTCATTGTCCCTTCCTTCCCTCCCTCCCTCCCTCTCATTGTCCCTTCCTTCCTTCCTTCCTTCCTTCTTCCTTCCTTCCTTCCTTCCTTCCTTCCCTCCCTCCCTCCCTCCCTCATTGTCCCTTCCTTCCCTCCCTCCCTCCCTCTCATTGTCCCTTCCTTCCTTCCTTCCTTCCTTCCTTCCCTCCCTCCCTCCCTCATTGTCCCTTCCTTCCCTCCCTCCCTCCCTCTCATTGTCCCTTCCTTCCTTCCTTCCTTCCTTCCTTCCTCCCTTCCCTACCAACCAAGTAACAGAAAGCCATCTCTAACTTAGGACGTTCCTATCTCAGGGGACCAAACGGGGTCTTTATGGACCAAGCTTGCCTGTAGAAGAACAATGTGCTGCAGAATTCCAGAGCAATGAGGTAGGTGCAGTTTGCAGGGGAGAAAAGGAGATTTAAGTATGATGTGATGCCTAGAAGTTTTTCCTCTCGTCTGTAGCATCCCTGGCATGTCCTTCCAAGCTGCACAACAGAAGTAACAGGGAGGGGTGTAGAATTTCCCCTGCTCCTTACCCCCTCCAAATCAAGCCTAATGGTTTTAAGTAGGGTTGCAACACAGAGGGCAGCATCAATGGGGAGAGGTTAAGCGTTCCTGTTTCTGCCTTTAAAGACCTGTTGTCAACACACACAACGGACCCGAAAGCTTCCGCAAAGCCCTTTCAGTGCGTTCCTTTTGTGACGACTTGAGGTGTGAAGAATAAGAGCATCTTTAGCAAGGTGCGAAATCTGTCTTCCCTGTGCCACTTAAAGCCGTGTCACACGTTACATTTTTAAGTGCACTTCTGATGCGTCAGGCGTAATGTGCGAGGAAGGAGGGGGCACATTGACAAACAGACGATCTGGAAGTGAGACAGTGTCTTTAGAGGTACTTTACCTTGTTGTGTGCACAATTTTGGGGGCCCGAAAGCATATTGTCTTGGAGAATATCTTCCAGATCCTGGGATGATCTGAGCCTGTTTGGAGAGCTTGCAAATCGGATCCTTTCTGGAGCGGAAGTGTGCAAAAATGTTTAGGCAGCAGTGAATTCACCTGCCTGGTTTGCACCTCTAACTAAGCCAAGCAATCACAAAATACAGTTATGAATTCAAGCATTACGGCCAGCAGGACCAGGAATATGGCTTTCAAGTACAATGCAAGCCTAATCCATTGGGGATTATTTAATAAGCTATGATTAAGCCACGATTTAGCAAGTTATGAGAACCAAGCCTGGGTTTTCCTATAGACTTCATTTTCACTGGCCCAAAACCTGGTTGCAAATTACATTTTTTGTTGTTGACTTAACTGTTTCACAATATCGTTTTGTGTTTGTAGACAGCAAAATTATGTTACTAATTGTTTAAAACCTTGAGTGGCCTGTAAATAACACTGGAATGTTTACATATTCTTAAGTATCTTTTTCCCCCCTTCTTATTCAGCTTGCTTCCTTGCACAGCAAATTGTAGATTTAAAATTTATGAACATCCCAGATTTTCTCACAGTTTTAATAAGAAGCTCTGGAACGCTTTCCTTCCTCTTAAATAAGTTGCCAAAAGAAAAAAAAAATTGGGTAGGCAGTATAAAAACTTGTGCGTACAGACTCTGGAAAGGAACTCATTTTAAATCCTTGCCTTGGTTTTAAGCATACGTCAACTTGGTAGAACCACCTTGGATTCATTTAAGCCAAGGATTGCTTACTCAAAGTTGATTAAATTTGCTCCATATTAAATCATAATTCATAGTTTACATAGCTCGGGGCCTAAGTCCCCGTAACAGGATCAGCCAAAACCAAGCAGACATATTAGGGTTTATGGGAGACAAACCAGCCATTGTAGTTGGTTTGGCTTTGACTGCTGGGATATATAACTTAGCGCAGGCTGGAAAGTCAGTTAATTAGGGCTTATTGGATAACCCATGATGAAGCAAGCCACCATAAAGATAATGTGTTGAATACATAGTGCATGTCTGCCTCCTTTTAGCTTAGATGTAAGCTACAGGAAATCACTTTGCTTTAGCTGTGTTTATTTGCAATACACGATAAGCCTTTGACAATGCTCTCTACATGGGGCTACCCTTGAAAAACTTTCGGAGACTTCAAGTAATGCAGAATGCAGCCGCGCAAGCTGTATTGGGCTTACCCAGAAATGCCCACATTTCAACATCACTCCGCGAGCTGCATTAGCTGCCAATTGGTCTCCGAACGTAATTCAAAGTGTTGGTTATGACCTATAAAGCCCTACATGGCATCGGACCAGGTTATTTACAGGACCGTCTGCTGCCCCATGAATCCCAGCGACCGGTTAGGGCCCACAGGGTCGGCCTTCTCCAGGTCCCGTCAGCCAGACAATGTCGCCTGGCGGGGCCTAGGGGAAGAGCCTTCTCTGTTGCGGCCCCGGCCCTCTGGAATCAACTCCCCCCGGAGATCCGTATCGCCCCCACCCTCTCCGCCTTTCGCAAATTGCTAAAGACACATCTTTGCCGGCAGGCCTGGGGCAGTTGACACCTTGCCCCAGCCAGTGTATGTTTGTTGTAAGTTTGTTTCGGATGATTGGTTTTAATTTAGGGGTTTTATAATGTATTTGATTTCTATATGCTACTGATTATGTTGTAAGCCGCCCTGAGTTTTCAGAATAGGGCGGCCTAGAAATCGAAACAAACAAACAAACAAACAAACAAACAAACAAATAAATAAATAAATAATCCAATGTGAACAAATACAGCTTGCCCTCAATTTACAACAATCGTTTAGTGACCATTCAAAGTTACAGTGGCATTGGAAAAAAAATATGACCCGTTTTTCACACTTACCATCGTTGCAGCATCCCCGTGGTCACGTGATCAAAATATGGATGCTGGGCAACTGGCATGTACTTATGACTGTTGCGACCTTCTGGCAAAATCAACGGGGAAGCCACATGGACTTAACACCCGTGTCATTCCCCTAACACCTGCAGCGATTCACTTAACCACCGTGGCAAGAAAGGTCGTAAAACCCATTTAACAACCGTCTCACAGAGCAACAGAACATTTTACGACCTTCCTTGCCACAGTTAAAGAGATTTTACAGCAGTGGTTCAGTTAGTAAAATGGTTGCTAAGTGAATCTGGCTTCCCCGTGGACATTGCTTGTCAGAAGGTCACAAAAGGGGATCACGTGACCCCGGGGCACTGCAACCGTCATAAATACAAACCAATTGCCAAGCGTCCGAATTTTGATCACGTGATCTTGGGGACACTGCAAAGGTTGTGTGAAAAACGGTCATAAGTCCCTTTTTCAGCGCTGTTGTAACTTCAGACGTTCACTAAACCAACGGCTGTAAGTCGAGAACTACCTATAGTGAGGCTGCTGCTAAGAATAATAATGAGGAGGAGGAGGAGGAGGAGGAGGAGAAGGAGATGGAGAAGAAGGAGAAGGAGAAGAAGAAGAAGAAGAAGAAGAAGAAGAAGAAGAAGAAGAAGAAGAAGAAGAAGAAGAAGAAGAAGAGGAGGAGGAGGAGGAGGAGGAGGAGGAGGAAGGGGAAGTAAAAGAAGAAGAAAAAAGAAGAAGAGGAGGAGGAGAAGAAGAAGAAGAAAGAAGAAGAAGAAGAAGAGGAAGTAAAAGAAGAAAAAAGAAGAAAAAAGAAGAGGAGGAGGAGGAGAAGAAGAAGAAGAAGAAGAAGAAGAAGAAGAAGAAGAAGAAGAAGAAGAAGAAGAAGAAGAAGAAGAAGAAGAAGAAGAAGAAGAAGAAGAAGAAGAAGAAGATGTAAGGGACCTTGGAGGTCATCTAGTCCAACCCCCTGCTCAGGCAGGAAACCCTATACCATTTTGGACAAACGGCTGTCCAGTCATCTCTATCTAATATATAGATCTGCAAATTGCCCAGCCTTGTTCTAAACCGTGAAATGTGGTTTACTAACTGCAGCGGCTGGCATAAGCCAACATGCTAAGGTACAAGCAGAGACGATGAGTTTGCCATGCTTTGCAAAAAAAAAACAAAAACCAAAAAACCCCATCTCAGAAATACCATCGATGCTAATGTCAATATTAGTAGGATAATGTAACAGTGAAATTCAAATAGAGGGAACTTACCCTGAAGCCATGATTTAAACAGCTTAAGGGCTAGAAAAGCAGACATAATTTTTTCCTTGAAATACTTGCACTTTGAAATTAATGCCTTTATCCATATTCCTTCCTCTGCTAAACATGGGCTCTTAAAATACTGTGTGTGTGCATCTTTTCCTCCGCCGCCCCCCCCCCCACCTTCCTAAAGTAACTCCCTAGAGCTCTATAAAGCAGACGCCGTAAAACTCGGCATTTGATGTGCATTAATTTCTCTGCTCTATTAGTGAAAGCTGTTTTTGGAATCCTTTTTTTTTCTTTCCTAGGAAAGAGGGGGGGAAAATGGATTTAGAAGACGGATTTCTAGCAGCAAGCAATTATCCGGCAAGTATCAAGTGGAATCTGAGCGGAGGGCGAAAATAACAACCTAAATGGTCAGGACATGATAAAACGGTACTAACACCTTTCTCTGGGTATTGGCAAAGATTTCTTTTCTCTGAATTGCTGTAGGTGCTACAGGTTCTCAAATACTCAAACCTCCCCCCCCCCCGCCACTTTCCATGTTCTCAACTGGCTGATTAAAACAGGCTTGGAGGTAAAGCACGTGTAGCTTTGTGAGCGAAAGAGTGTTGAGTAGCCTTTGTGAAGAGGGATAGTTGTTATGTCTCCTAAGGGTTTGGCAGTCTGCCTTCTCAAGCTCATAATGTTGCAGAATGCAAGGGACCTTGAGGATTCTCTAACCCAGGATAGTTCAGCCTTGGTGACTTTGAGGAGTGTGGACTTCAGTTCCCAGGATTCCCCAGCCAATTAGGGTTGGATAGGGAATTCTGGGAGTTGAAGTCCAATTAAAGAGAAACACTGTTCTAGAGCTCTCAACCTCAATCAGGGTTGGATGGGGAATTCTGGGAGTTGAAGTCCAGTTAACGTAAAGAGAAACACTGTTCTAGAGAACCCAATCTCAATTAGGGTTGGATGGGGAATTCTTGGAGTTGAAATCCAGTTAAGCTACCAGGATTGAGAAACACTGTTCTAGACTTCTCAATCTCGGTTGTGGCTGGAAGGGGAATTCTGGGAGTTGAAGTCCAGTTAACTTAAAGAGAAACACTGTTCTAGAGAACCCAATCTCAATTAGGGTTGGATGGGGAATTCTTGGAGTTGAAATCCAGTTAAGCTACCAGGATTGAGAAACACTGTTCTAGACTTCTCAATCTCGGTTGTGGATGGAAGGGGAATTCTGGGAGTTGAAGTCCAGTTAACTTAAAGAGAAACACTGTTCTAGAGAACCCAATCTCAATCAGGGTTGGATGGGGAATTCTGGGAGTTGAAGTCCAGTTAACTTAAAGAGAAACACTGTTCTAGAGAACCCAATCTCAATCAGGGTTGGATGGGGAATTCTGGGAGTTGAAGTCCAGTTAACTTAAAGAGAAACACTGTTCTAGAGAACCCAATCTCAATTAGGGTTGGATGGGGAATTCTTGGAGTTGAAGTCCAGTTAAGCTACCAGGGTTGAGAAACACTGTTCTAGACTTCTCAATCTCGGTTGTGGATGGAAGGGGAATTCTGGGAGTTGAAGTCCAGTTAACTTAAAGAGAAACACTGTTCTAGAGAACCCAATCTCAATCAGGGTTGGATGGGGAATTCTGGGAGTTGAAGTCCAGTTAACTTAAAGAGAAACACTGTTCTAGAGAACCCAATCTCAATCAGGGTTGGATGGGGAATTCTGGGAGTTGAAGTCCAGTTAACTTAAAGAGAAACACTGTTCTAGAGAACCCAATCTCAATTAGGGTTGGATGGGGAATTCTTGGAGTTGAAGTCCAGTTAAGCTACCAGGGTTGAGAAACACTGTTCTAGACTTCTCAATCTCGGTTGTGGATGGAAGGGGAATTCTGGGAGTTGAAGTCCAGTTAACTTAAAGAGAAACACTGTTCTAGAGAACCCAATCTCAATCAGGGTTGGATGGGGAATTCTGGGAGTTGAAGTCCAGTTAACTTAAAGAGAAACACTGTTCTAGAGAACCCAATCTCAATCAGGGTTGGATGGGGAATTCTGGGAGTTGAAGTCCAGTTAACTTAAAGAGAAACACTGTTCTAGAGAACCCAATCTCAATCAGGGTTGGATGGGGAATTCTGGGAGTTGAAGTCCAGTTAAACTACCAGGGTTGAGAAACACTGTTCTAGACTTCTCAATCTCGGTTGTGGCTGGAAGGGGAATTTGGGGAGTTGAAGTCCAATTAACTTAAAGAGAAACACTGTTCTAGAGAACCCAATCTCAATTAGGGTTGGATGGGGAATTCTGGGAGTTGAAGTCCAGTTAAGCTACCAGGGTTGAGAAACACTTCTCAATCTCGGTTGTGGCTGGAAGGGGAATTCTGGGAGTTGAAGTCGAGTTAACTCAAAGAGAAACACTGTTCTAGAGAACCCAATCTCAATTAGGGTTGGATGGGGAATTCTGGGAGTTGAAGTCCAGTTAACTTAAAGCTACCAGGGTTGAGAAACACTGTTCTAGACTTCTCAGTCTCGGTTGTGGCTGGAAGGGGAATTCTGGGAGTTGAAGTCCACCTATCTTAAGGTTGCCCAGGTTGACAAATGCTGATAGATAAAAGGCAAAGAGAGAGATCCACAGACCTGAGAGGGATTTAAGACACCTCTTTTCCCATCTGAGAATGCATTCCAGGAAAGTGGACCTGCCTACCTGCTTTAAAATCCAGATTTTGACATCCAGGTGATGTCCGGCACCAAGCCATTCTCCCAGATTGAGGAATTGACAAGAATAACCTTTCTTGCCATCGGACCAGGTTACTTGCGGGACCGTCTGCTGCCCCATGAAACCCAGCGACCGGTTAGGGCCCACAGAGTCGGCCTTCTCCAGGTCCCGTCAGCCAGACAGTGTCACCTGGCGGGGCCTAGGGGAAGAGCCTTCTCTGTTGCAGCCCCGGCCCTCTGGAATCAACTCCCCCCCCCGGAGATCCGTGTCGCCCCCACCCTCTCCGCCTTTCGTAAATTACTTAAAACACATCTTTGCCGACAGGCCTGGGGCAGTTAACATCTTGCCCCTAGCCAGTGTATGTTTGTGTGCATGTTTGTTGGATGATTGGTTTTTTAACTTAGGGGTTCTTTTTATATATGTATTTTAATGTTGATTTCTATTTATGCTGTGAGCCGCCCTGAGTTCCTGGAATAGGGCGGCATAGAAATCCAATAAATGAAATGAAATGAAATGAAAGTGAACACTGGAAGTTTTTAAGAAGAGACTGGACAGCCATTTGTCTGAAATGGTGTAGGGTTCCTGCCTGAGCAGGGGGTTGGTCTTGATGATCTCCAAGGTCGCTACCAACTTTATTATTATTATTATTATTATTATTATTATTATTATTATTATTATTATTATTACAACATGGACTGTTTCTAAGTCAAGGACTACCTATACACTTTTGTTAGAAGTCTCATTTGTCTCAAATTATGATCCTGGCTGGTTGCACTCCTTGCAGTAAACCAGGGCTGGTTGAATCAGCCACACTTGTCTGTGTTTGCATGTCCCGTTCACTCACAAAACAGGTTTTATGGTGCTTCACACAACATGCTCAACTCAAACAAAATCACCCTTTTTCCAGCTGAACGCTAGACCCAAAATCCATATTTATTTTCAGCTAGGAGGATAAACATCTTCCTTGGTCACCAATAAATTGCATAAATGCTCCATTCGTGTCTTTAACAGCTTGGAAACTGCTTTGATTTGGCTTCCCTTCTCCCTTTCTTCTTTCAGTTACGGTTTTTTTTTAACTTGCTGAAAGGTGTGAAAGGGGGAGAAAAAAATCAAGTCCCCATAATTAGTTCAAGAATGCAGAATGTACTGAATTCACAAGTGTCAAAACTGCTTTTCTTAAAAAAAAAGTGTGTGTGTGTATGAGCTCTATTTAACAAGTACTTATTTTGAAAGAGAAATATTACAACTTTCCACTTTTCTTTTTTAACACTCCCTTGATCAAAATGCAAGGAAAGTACTCACTCCACTCATCTACGATTATAGTGGTACAGGCAATTTGATTTATCTAAAAGAAGAAGCATATTGATGGGGGGGGGATGAAAGTAGAGCAAAACAGTCCTTTTTTGAAGCGGAATCTGTTGTAGAACTTCTACAGAATCTTGAAAGCTTTTTCATGTTTGCATTGTACCATGTTAAAAAAATGTACTTGAGTTGACCTATTACTCTAATCTGAAATACTATTTGCTTAGTTGTAGTTTAATGTGTTCTATAGATTTTTTTTATTCTATTAGAGTTTTATTTCATGTTTATTACTTTATAAATAACTCAAGCCAGTGAACATATCTAATACCCCTTTCCTCCTGTTTTCCCCACAACTAGCCTTGTGAGGGGGTTGAGCAGAGAGGGAAGGGCTGGCCTAAAGTCACCAAACTGGGTTTCATGGCTAAGGCAGGACTAGAACTCCCAGTCTCCTGGTGATTGGTGCAAAGTCACCCAGCTGGCTTTCACGGCTAAGGCAGGACTAGAATTCCCAGTCTCCTGGTGATTGGTGCACAGTCACCCAGCTGGCTTTCATGGCTAAGGCGGGACTAAAACTCCCAATCTTCTGATGAATGGCCCAAAGACGCCAAGCTGGTTTTCATGGCTAAGTGGGATTAGAGCTCACAGCCTTCCGATTATCTTGCCCAATACCTAAACCACTATGCAGGCTGGCTCTGTCTAAACCAAACTGGCTCTGGGTCTGGCTACTGAGAATTTTTAAATCCTGATTTACAGTGATTAGGGCACAGATCTAGCTAATAAGGGCTTACTCACTAAACCATAGTTAAAACACGTCACGAATGAATGACTCTGGATGATAGGTAAACCATCCAGATTCATCCTATATACAGTCAACACAGCAAGCGCAGAAATCAACTTTTTGATCACAAAAATTCGCTAAGCAGGGTTTTGAAATAAAGGAATAGCAGTGAATTATTACAGACAAAATTGTGTATGGTTCACAAAATACTCTTAAATGATGTGTGGTTTAAATGCGATTTTTTTTTCTTTTTTAAAAAAAGCCACAATGATTCTACACTCCATTTAAACATAAATTCTGGTTTTTACACCACAGCGGCTTTATGGATGAGCTCAGTTTGTTTGTTTTTTTAAAAAATGCCTCTTTTATATTTCTGCGGGTGACAGCATGGGTGGGATGCCAGCACAAAGACTGTGATGAAATACCAAGGAATTTTAATATCCTACTATTGATAGTAAGAAATATAGTACAAATAAAGGTTCCAGATTGTGAACAGATTTTCCAGATCAAAGTACTGACAAAGCCCTCATTCGGTTAGCCCTCTGAGTCGCTCCTAGGAGGCCAACGTAGACCGTCATTTTCCTTAAACCTGATTTGAACAGTTCTGTTCAGATTAAAAAGCAGAATATGTGCAAATAGTAAAATTTAATGAGCTGGAGACAACCACTTTCTGCACGCCGCGTGCAGTCTCTACAGAACTGATCCAATGCGGGTTTGTTTATACAAGCAAAATAATCACGTTCTGAAATGCGTTTGAGAAAAACAAATAAGCATAAATCTCTGCCTTCCACCCCCCTCCCCTTCTTGGCATCTATGTCTTTTAGCAAGCTTCACTTCTCTGGAAAGATTATAAACTCTGCAGCTGGGGGTGGGGGGAGAAGGGATTAGGGCTTCGTAAACCCAGTCTCTTATGGAATTACGTAACAACCAAGGGCATCAATTCTATTTAGGCAAAAACAAGCAGAGAAAGTGGAATAAAAGGACATACGTGGGCATCTTGATGGCATCACTGTCCAACTGCCGGAATGTTAAGGGGTGTGAGAGGACAGGCTGCTTGTAAATGGCCAACTGAATAACAGAGCTGGAAAGGGACCTTGGAGGTCTTCTAGTCCAACCCCTTGCTCAAGCAGGAAACTCTATACCATTCCAGACAAATGGCTGTCCAGTCTTTTCTTAAAAACCTCCAGTGATGGAGCACCCACAACTTTTGAAGGCAAGCTGTTCCACTGGTTAGTTGTTGTCACCGCTGGGAAATTCCTCACTTAGGATGCGGGCGCCCTGTCCCTTTAAGTCAGGGGTCTTCAAACTTGGCCCTTTTGTGATTTGTGGACTTCAACTCTCAGAATTCCTCAGCCAGCGTGCCTAGCTTGATGCCTTCACCACCACACCAAACTGGCTTTATAAACAGGTTTTAGCCCAACCTTATTCTTCTTGCCAACATGAACCACCTCACCAGTGCCGAAGAAAGACGGTGAGAGAGAAATGTGCCTGGCTGTGGAATTCTGTGAGTCGAAATCCACAAGTCACAAAAGGGCCAACCATGCATATCAAAAGAGTGTACAATGTATTGATAGAAATTGACTCCGAAACTGAACTAGTCAAGGATTGTATGATAAAGTGTGGACAAAATTTTGGGCAACCTATCATGATGGAAACATGGGAGAGAATTTGGGTGAAAAATGTAAAATTTACGCAAGCGCAACATTTAAGAGAGAACTTTTACAAAATGTTTTATAGATGGCACCTAGATCCGAAAAAACTATCATATATCTACCCTGACCTCCAACCTAAATGTTGGAGATGTGAAAGTATGGAGGCTACGTATTTTGATGTATGGTGGACCTGTAGAAAAATTAAAGCTTTCTGGAGAAAAATATGGTGGACACTTCAAACCATTTTGAAAAAGCGTATTGAATTTCTACCTCAGTTGTTTTTGTTAGGGATCATAAAAGACTGTACCACCCTAGAGACGAACTTAATTTTGAACTTGATCACAGCAGCGAGACTGTTGATGGGACAATACTGGAAGAAACCAGAAATACCATCTATTGAAGAATGGACTTTGAAAGTCATAAATATGGCAGAAATGGCTAAAATATCTGCATATTTGAAGGATCATTCAAATGAAAAATATATGTTGGACTGGAAACAATGGATAGACTACATACAAGAGAAACATCAATCAAAGAAAATGTATCTGGCTTATAGTTAAATCTTGATACACGGAGTGAAGAATGTTTACAAATTTAAATTGAATGTATTAAGCTGAATAGCATTTAACTTGAATTTTTTCTTTGTTTACATTTACAAATATATACTTAATAAAAAATTTATAAAAAACAACAACAAAAAAAAAACAAAAAACAAAAGGGCCAAGTCTGAAGACCCCTGCTTTAAGTCTTCTTCCTAGGCAGTCCGGTGTCTAAAAGCTGAGGAGAGAGAAAGCTGAGTGTGGCAGGCTTGGAGTTGCTGTGTTGCTGTGACAGTGAGCAGGAAGGTAGTTTGTATTTGTGAAATGAAAACAACCTGAAGTAGCCCTGGTTTGCTAGCATTGTGCCAAGCTAACCAGCTGTGGTTTAGTACACCATGTTTAGGCAAACTGTGGCTTAGAGCGCCCAAACGTGGTTCCATTGGGTTTTCGCTGAGTGCATTGTGCCAAACTAAACATCTGGGCCTTAGTCAGTAAACCATGTTTAAGCAAACCATGGCTTAGAGTGAAACATGAGCCCAGCTGGACAGTGCTGGATTCAGAGTCCCTAAAGTGTCACTTTCCTCTTTTCACACCTCTCTCTCTCTCTCTTTTTTTTCCCTTGCAACAATCGTTTGCAGGATTCACGTCTCTCTCGTCCCCTCCTCTTGATCGCCCTTAAACTGAAAATGATGCCTTTTGTCAGTTACAAAATGTCTACTATTACAGGGAAAGGGTACTTTTACGCTAATGGCGGCAACTGTCAGATTGCTTCATGCGGAAAAGAAAACTTGCTTTGCAAAAGAGGAATTAATCCGATCTCTGCGGCCAGAGAGGGGTCGACTCTCCAGGAGGCTGCTTGGAGCATGGATTGGGCGACCTTTGTAGGACAGAGACCCCAGGGACCTTGGACAGGTCTGGACTAGGTCCCCTCGATCTGAAGGTGGAGATTGAGATGGTCATTTTTGCCTTCTGGGACCCCTGCATGACAAAAAAGATCTCGAGGCTTTGGAAAAAGTGTCTAGAAGAGCAACTAAGATGATTAAAGGCCTGGAGACTAAAACAGATGAAGAACGGCTGCAGGGCTTGGGTATGGCCATTGTAGAGGAAAGAAGGACTAGCGGGGACAGGATAGCAGTATTCCAGTATTGGAAAAGTTGCCACAAAGAGAAGGTGGTCAAATTATTCTCCAAAGCATCAGAAGGCAAGGAAAAATGGATAGAAACTAATCAAGGAGAGAAGCAACTTGGAATTAAGGAGAAACTTCCTAACAGCGAGGACAATTAACCGGTGGAACAGCTTGCCTCCAGAAATCATGGGCGCTCCATCACTGGAGGTTTTTAAGAAGAGACTAGACAGTCATTTTTCTGAAATGGTATAAGGTCTCCTGTTTCAGCAGAGGATTGCATCTAGAGGTCCCCTCTGAGTTCTATTATGGACCTGAATCATATAAAAACCTAGCATTTCAGGATGGGGGAAAAAAATCCACCAGCTTGTGTTCCCTTTTCCAATGAATCTTTTTTTTTTTTGATTTTTTTTTATAAAAATTCTTTTATTAAAACAATCAACATTGAGCATAAAAATCTATTATGCAGCAATCATCATGACACCTGGTATACAATACTAAGTATTAGTCTTTGAAAACGTCTGAGTTAGTAAGCCTTTTTCCCCACTCCTCGCGTCTAGCCTCAACTATACTCCTGTTACATTTTATTTTGATTGGTGTTTCCCCTATCCGTTTCAATATTAATGTGATCAACATTAAACATAAGATCCTATTGCTAAGCAATCATCCTAGAACATAGCATACAACATTAGGTATTAATCTTTGTAAACATCTGTTTTAGTAAACGTTCTCCCCTCCTCCCTTACATCTTCAAGTATACTCCGAATACATTTTGTTTGATTGGTGTTTCTCTTATATATGGTCTATCTACTGTATCTAGTCTATCGCATATTGTGCGTTTGCGCTTCTGAGTTGACTTCATCCCATTACTAGTGCAATCTTTTATGGTCCCCAACCCGAGATCCTGAGGTAAAAGTTTCATATCCTGAGGTAGAGATTCAGTGTACTTTAACAATATTAAAGCAAACAACGTTAGTCATAAGGTTATGTTAAGAGGCATTAGTTATAGAACATATACATTCAACGTTGGGTGTTAGTTTTTGTAAACATTTGATTTGTTAGCCCTTCATCCCTCCTCCCATCGATCCTTAGCTGAACGCCAGCTGCATTCTGTTTGATTGGTGTCTCTCTTGGATATAGTCTATCCACTGTTTCCAGTCAGTCACAAATTGTTCATTGGAGCGGTTTTTCAAGTATGCTGATATTTTTGCCATTTCCGCCAAGTTTGTTACTTTCACAGTCCATTCTTCAATAGGCGGTATTTCCGGATTCTTCCAGTACTGTCCCACCAACAATCTTGCTGCTGTAATTAAGTTCAAAAATAAATTTGTCTCTGAGGTAGTGATATCCTTTGTGATCCCTAACAGAAAAGCCTGAGGTAGAAATTCTATACACTTTTTGAAAATAGTTTGGAGTGTCCACCATATCTTCCTCCAGAATGCTTTGATTTTTCTGCATGTCCACCATATATGAAAGTAAGTAGCCTCCCCGTCCCCGCACCTCCAGCATTTGGGCTGGGAGTCCGGGTAGATGAGTGATATTTTTTTCGGGTCTAGGTGCCATCTATAGAACATCTTGTAGAAGTTTTCCCTTAAGTGTTGCGATTTCGTGAATTCTACATTCCTCACCCAGATTTTCTCCCACGTGTCCATGGTGATAGGGTGTCCGAAGTCTTGTGCCCACTTTATCATACAGTTCTTGACTAGCTCGGTTTCAGAGTCCATTTCTATCAGAATGCTGTACACTCGTTTGATGTGCATAATCCCCTGTTCTCTAATCTGTTTAATTAGATTCTCGTCGGTCTGGGAGAAGCCCTTCTTCTTGTCTTTACGCCACCTTGATTGTAGTTGTATATATGATAGCCAGTTACTTCCTATTCCTCTGTTTGTTAGCGTTGCTTGAGATTTCAAGAGGAACCCGTTTTCTTCTCCCAGTACAAGTTCACTGTAGGGCACCACTTCTTGCCCTTGGGATGTGTTCATATCCCCTGTTGCGTGTCCAGGGATCGTCCAGATGGGAATCTTGTCGTGTAGGAGGTGCTTATATTTCTTCCAGACCCATAGCAATGGGATTCGTAGTGGGTTCTCCTTGAAGTTCCTATCTGCCTTTTTGTCGTATACTAGGTATGCGTGCCAGCCGAATCGTAGACCATGCCCCTCAACATTCAGAACTCTATCATTTGTCATGTTGATCCAGTCACTAACCGCCACCAACGTTGCTGCATAGTAATATAGCTTTAGATTAGGCATTTTGAGTCCCCCTCTCTCCCTTGCGTCTTGGATGATTTTTAGTTTCACCCTCGGTCTCTTGTCGTCCCAAATAAATCTGTTGATGCCTTTCTGCCAATTGTCTAAGTCCGCATCCTTCTTGAGTATGGGTAGCATTTGGAAGAGAAATAAAAATCTGGGTAATACATTCATCTTTACTGTCGCTATCCTGCCGAGCAGGGACAGACGTAGTGATTTCCACCTTTCCAGGTCTGCTTGTATCTTATTCCACAGGACCTCGTAGTTATTCTTGTATAATTTCGCATTTGTTGATTCTATCTCCACTCCTAAGTATTTGACTTTCTTGACTATTTCACAACCCGTTATTCTTTCCAGATTCCGTTTTGCTTTGTTGTCTAGGTTTTTGACTAGCATCTTTGTTTTTGATATATTTACTTTGAAGCCTGACACCCTACCATAGTCCTCCATTATCTCCATCAATTTCCTTGCTGATTGTGCTGGTTGCGACATTGTCACCAGCAGGTCATCCGCAAAGGCACATAGTTTGTATTCTTGCTGTTTAATCTGTATGCCCTGTACATCCTCTGCCGCTCTTATTCTGTTCAGTAAAATTTCCAGTGTTAGGACAAATAGCCTTTTCCAATGAATCTTAACATCCCTGCTCAGCAAGAAATGTCACCCGTGAAGTAAAGGATCTGGTTTAGAGCAGAGGTCCCCAACCTTTGGGGCACCAGGGACCGGTTCCGTGGAGAGAGGTTTTTCCACGGACTGGAGACTGTGTGGTTTTGTGTGCTACCTACATCCCGTGGATGGGGCTTTGCTTGTTTGTGCGGACCGGTTGCTGGCATGCCACGGCCCGGTACTGCTCCCCGGACCGGGGGTTGGGGAACCTTAGTTTAGTGGGTCCTTCGGGTTGCTTCTGATCCATGTAACTTTGGATGTGCGCAAGAGAGAGTAAAAGACCTCTACGGATAACCAAGCACTCTTACAATCATCTTCAAGATAGACAACAGCCACACGCTACATTGGGGAATTGCCACGAACGAAGGGCAGTGATGTCTCAGAAGCCAAGCTCGTCTTTACTTCAGTTGAGGGCCCTCAAGAGGATGTCAGGTCCAGAGCCAGGCCTATTTCTGAAGCAGCTGCCTGAAGGTTGTCTTAAGATACTTCGGAGAACTACCAACCAAGGAGAATATTTGTAGCTCGAGGTTGAAGCAATGAGGGGTCCTTGGTGCTCTTTGAGCTGGGTGGTTTTCTTGCAGACATTTCGTGACCCAGCTCAGCACTGACAAATTACCTAGTTCAGGTCGTGAAACATCTGCAGAGCACCAAAGACCCCCTCCCTTCAGAAAAGGTCCTTGGAGCCCCAGCTGGAAGCGACCCAAAGAAAACAGTTGGAGAGTCAGCATCCAAGTATGGCTGTGTCTCCCTTATTTCAAATCCTGGCAGCCTCTGTTCGGTTTTACAGGCTCTGCAGAGGACAAGGATCAGCGTCTCAAGAGCTGAGCTGCTACTGAAACAGGAAGTGCCTTTCGACAGTTGCTGGGCCCACATCCAGTTCCCCTTTGAAGGATCTGCCTCTCCAGGCCGTAAGCTTGAGAAATCCTCTTAGTACAACCCCCAACTTATATATTTTAATCCTCGACTTACAACTTCAATTGAGCCTGAAAGTGGCGGTGGGCATTAAGTACATTGTGTCCGTACCTGGTTTTAATAACTGCTTTTGCAGTGGCCATCATCGTTGCTAAGTGAACGCTGTGGTCCTTAAATGAACCCATTTGTCCTTGACTTACGACCTACTGGGCTGTTAAGCAAATGCTACGGTCACTAAAGAAACCCCATTTTAAGCAGTGGGCATCTTTTTTCAAATAGAGTGTAAGTGACCAGTCGTAAATTGGAGACTTTTCCTGTCAGCTGCATTCCCTTCTCCTTTCTGTTCCTTTCATCGGTTGCATATTTCTTACGCCTCGTCTTGGTTTTGCGCCGTGCCGCGGACCTCAAAAGAGAATAAGGGGAAGTGCGCTAAGGTTTTGGATGTGGGTTTCAAAAGCAGATCGAGGATTTAATTTGGACCTCCCTGCAGTTAGAGAGTTTTAACCTTTGCCTAAGTAGTCTCTGACTTACAGCAGCTCATTGCAAAAGCAGACATAGATAGACAGGGCAACTCAAGGGGGTAGCATAACCCAGCCACCCGAAGTACGGGTAGGCCTCGACTTACAACAGTTCATTCAGTGACCGTTTGAAGTTGCAACAGCATTGAGAAAAGTAACTTGCCCACATTTTGTCAACTCTCCGCATGCTGCATTGGCTGCCTATTGGTCTCCGAGCGCAATTCAAAGTGTTGGTTATTACCTATAAAGCCCTTCATGGCATGGGACCAGGATACTTGCGGGACCGTCTTCTGCTACATACTTCCCTTCGACCGGTGAGAGCGCACAGGGTCGGCCTCCTCCGGGTCCCGTCAGCGAAACAATGTCGTCTGGCGGGTCCTAGGGGGAGGGCTTTCTCTGTTGTGGCGCCCGCCCTCTGGAACCAACTGCCTCCTGTAGTCCGCGTTTCTCCCACGCTCCTGGCCTTCCGGAAAAACCTTAAAACGTACCTCTGCCGGCAAGCCTGGGGATGACTGTGGATTGAATGGTGAACATGAGTGGGTGTTAGTTTGTTTTTTAGATATTTTTGTTTGGACTTGTATTGAAATTTGATGTTCTATATACATGTTGTTAGCCGCTCCGAGTCTCTGGAGAGGAGCGGCACACAAGCCCGAATAAAATAAATAAATAAATAAACTTAGGACCATTTTCCCACACTTACGACCGTTGCAGCATCCCCATGGTCATGGGATCAGAATTCAGGTGCTTGGGAACTGACTCCCATTTACGACAGTTGCTGTGTCCCAGGGTCACGTGATCCCCTTCTGTGGCCTTCCTGCAAGCAAAGTCGACGGGGAAGCCAGATCCACTTAGCAACTGGGTTACTGATTTCACAACTGCTGTGATTCACTTAACAATTGTGGCATGAAAGGTCATAAAATGGGGCAGAATTCACTTAACAACTGTTATTTATTTATTTATTTATTTTATTTATTTATATGCCGCCCTTCTCCCAAGACTCAGGGCGGCTCACAACAACAACACAATTAAAAACACAATTAAATTAAAAATTTAAAAATTAATTCCATTCACACAACATACAAACACATTCAGCCCACAATCACCGATGGATTATGCTTAGCAACGGAAATTTGGGGCTCAGTTGAGGTCATAAGCCGAGGACTGCCTGTCCTCTGGGAAGGGCAGGCACAAAACTCTCCTGGGATAGCTGAGTTGTATGTATTTTTGTTTTTTTTTAAAGTTGTGCAGCTGGTAGGGAAATGACTTTTGCAGGTGCGTGCTCCCACCTTCGTGGCATCTCTATGAATATTCCTGATCTCTGCAAAAAAAAAAAAAGAAAGAAAGAAAGAAAGAAAGAGAAAGAAAGAAACTGTCCTCTCTCTTCTTCGGAGGGCAACTGCAGAGCCTTGATTGTTTTTCCTTAATTATAGTCTCTCTTTTGCAAACTTCAAAAGCACTCCCCGGCAGTATTGTACATTATGATAATGGCCTTCCTCTCTTCTCCTTGATTGCTGCATTGAATCTGAATCCGAGTTCCTTGAATTCTCTGCGGAGGCCACTAAGTGCTGCTGTAATTCTCCCAACCCAGTTTATATGGCTTTCCGCTTCTAGCAGTCACACGTTGGGGAAATTGGTTCCTTGCTCTTCTCGTAGTAAATGCTCTTAATGCCAATCTAGAAGGACTGAGGCAGGAAAACCGTGAAGGGTTTGAATGCTTCCTGTCACACTCAGAAACGGACGATAGGACCCAGCAGACCCAAGACAGTTCCTCTTCCTCCTCCGCTTTTCTTATAGATTGGAACAAAAATTCTCAAAGGTTGCATTTGGCCTTCGTTGTCATGGGAAACTGTCCTCCCCAAAAAGGGTGGGTGAGGCTTTGTCAGCCCTTCGAGGTGGACCAGATCAGAAACTGTTGCTGCTCAAACTCTATCGATAGAAACCACAGTAACAGAATTTTGAAAGCCTGACCACCGGGACTCTCAAAGCGAAGAACATCAAGGTGGGACAATTGAGTTTCTTTCTTACCTCTTACTGTTTTCCTGGGGTAAGTTCACGTTTCGATAGAAACTACAGTAACAGAATTTTGAAAGCCTGGCCATTGGGACCCTCATACCGAAGAGCATCAAAGCGAGACTCTTGAGTTTGTTTCTCACTCTTTCCCATTTTCCCAGGGTAAAATTCACATTTTCCATGGCTGCTGCATATTTACTTCACGACCGTCCTTGTGCTTCACAACAGATTCTGGATAAATCACAGCAGGCCTGTATAAAAACTAAAAACATTATTTATTTATTTAGAAGATCTGTATGCTCTCCCCCACTCACTGTCAGTAACTCTGGGCAGCTTACAAACAGTAAACAACCCAATATAAATGAGTAAAAAATAGTAACACCCCCCCAGCCCCCCTGGCAACAATACACGATCAAATGAGTCACTTGATGGGCTCCATCCCATTCTGGATTCTCCAGATCCGTTGGCAGAACCAGGTCTTCAGAGCCTTGTGAAAGAGTGTCAAAGTGGGGGCCAATCTCATCTCCGTAGGGATGATGGTCCACAGAGAAGACCCTTCTTCTGGGTCCTGCCAGATGTACCTCCTTAGGAGACGGGACCCTCAACATCCCCTGCCTCCCTGCTCTAGGGGGCCAGATGGATGTAACTGGGAAAAGACGTTATTTTAGATTAGCAGTTCCCAATCTTTCTGGCTTGGTGGCCCAGCGGGGGTCAAAAGAGGGATAGTTCCTTGTGAGTGGCAGGTGGGTGCACGCGAGCACATGCAGCTCGATTTGTGTGAGCGTGTGCCACTGCCTGTGCGAGGATGGTAGTAGATGTGTGACACATGCTCGCCTACCATGGTAGTAGACTGCGGCCCGGAGGTTGGGGACCCCTGCTTTAGATAACCAGGTCCCAAGCTATATGTTGTTGTTGTTAGTTGCAAAGTCGTGTCCGACCCATCACAACCCCACGGACAACGTTCCTCCAGGCCTTCCTGTCCTCTACCATTTTCTGGAGTCCATCTAAGCTCGTGCCTCCTGCTTCAGGGACTCCATCCAGCGACCTCATTCTCTGTTGTCCCCTTCTTCTCTTGCCCTCCATCTTTCCCAGCATTAGGCTCTTCTCCAAGCTATATATAGAGCTTTAAAGTTACTTTGCTAACCTTTGAATTCTAGAGAAGCAATTGAGGAGCATCCAACTCCTTCATTTCTTAAAAAGCTTGAAGGAAAGGGACTATGGACACGGCCTTTGACAATTCATTTCCTATCTTAAGGTCAGTCTCATCCACCCAGTGTGGAAACAGGAGATTTGACCTTTGCAAATGGTAGGTAAGGCTCAGCAAAGTTCCCAGGGAGAGCTGGAGACAGTTGATTATTTAAATGTCATTCATGGCTCAAAAAAAATAAAACATAAAGGTGAGGTTGTATTGTTTATAATGTCTTTTGCCTGTTTCTTCCTGCATTATTCTGAGAGTTGGGATGTTATTGGGGCTGAATGAAAACTTGGAGAAACCTTAGGAGACATGAACGAAAAAACCCTTAAGTTATTCTAAATTGGCCACATAAGTCTAATAAATGTCTGGAAACCCCTTATGGACTTTTTGCATGAAGCAGAAAATAAATACAAACAGGATTTATGTTTTTGATGAGTAGATTGTAGAAAAATGAGTTACACTGTAACCATAGAATAAGAAGTAAATTTATAAGTGTATTTATTTATAAGCATGGTAAAGACAATTGGAAGCCACTTCTTTGTATCTTTTTCTTTCTTTTCTATTTTTTTTGTTTCCTTTCTTGCACTTTTAGCTTTGTCTTTGATTTCTTTCTTCTTTTCTTTTTTCTCGTTTTCAATCTGTCATTTGTTTCCTACAAGCCTGGAAGTGAGGATAAGGAAAGGGAAGGAGGGAGGGAGAGAGAGAATGTAATTCTTTGGAGTGGGGATGGAAGTGAGGAATGATAAAAAAAAAATATTCCATGGAAGGACAATAAACTTGCTTTCCCATTTGATCTCCTGGTTAAAGATCAGTTTAAGTGTCACCTAGAAAGTAGATAAGAATATACATGTGGTTAAAAAAGACTTCACATTTGTCAAAGCTTCTTTTTCTCTCCACTTTCTTCTTCTTGTTCTTCTTCTTGTTGTTGTTGTTCTTCTTCTTGTTCTTGTTCTTGTTGTTGTTGTTCTTGTTCTTGTTCTTCTTGTTCTTCTTCTTCTTCTTTTTCTTCTTGTTGTTCTTCTTGTTCTTCTTCTTGTTCTTGTTGTTCTTGTTGTTCTTCTTCTTGCTCTTCTCCTTCTTCTTCTCTTCTCCTCCTCCTCCTCCTCTTCTTCTTTTTTCTTCTTCTTTTACTTCTTCTTCTTCTCCTTCTCCTTCTTCTTCTCTTCTCCTTCTCCTCCTCCTCCTCCTTCTTCCTCCTCTACCCTCTCTTCCTTCCATTCTTCCTTCTAGCCTCTCCTCTTTCTCCGTTATTATGAAAACAAAACACTCCTTTTCCCCCCCTCTCCTCCTTCCTCCTGTCTCCATCCATCCATCCCTCCTTTCTCCCACCTCTCTTCCTCCCCTCCTTTCCCTCCATCAGACTTTCCATTTCCTTCATCCATCCCTCCCTCCCTCCACCCATCCATCCTGATCAGGTTATTCCCTTTTTGGGGGGAAAAGCAACACGATGCAAAGCACAGCTTTTTAATCAGTTTTGCGCTTGAAATAAATTGCCCCCTTCTTGGGATTACTTGCAGGAAGTGTGACATGCAAGTCAAAAAGAGATGCTTTATCAAAACCGGTTGTGCTTGCAAAAAGAAATTGTGGTGGCTCTTTTTGTATAATTCCCCTCCTGCTACATGTCATCTTGCGGATCCCGCGGATCCCCCATTCCTGTCTTCCGATCAGGGTCTTTGGGTAGTTGCTTTGATGCTTCCCTGAACAGTTGAGTCCCAAGGTTCAGATCATGCCTGGTGTTGAGCTGTGGTTTGTTTGATCATGGTTTGTTTTTCTCATGGTTGTTGACTGAACCATCACTCGGACTCCCTGAGGACACTCTGTTCCAGACTTGCTTTCTTTTAGACCAAGATGAAGTGGTGGGTTTGCAGACACCAAGAACCAACAATGAGAAGATTGATAGGAAATAATTTTCCTCTTGTTCCTCTCCATGCAAGCCTCCTCACTCACTCCAATTCTTCCCCCCCCACCCCCCACCCCCCCAAAAAATCAAGGGGGCCAACGTTCTGTTAGTATCTCTTAAAGGAACAATGCTAAATTGCCTTGCAGAGTCCCTGGTGCTTTCTGAGCTGGGTTGTTTTCTTGCAGATGTTTCATTACTAGACTAGGTAACATCATCAGTGCAGTAAATTTGTCTTGCTTTATGGCAAGCCTAAGTAGCATCATAGCTGTTCCCCTTTATTGTTCAGGGTGTCAGCGGGGGAAGTAACCCATTATTAAACTCTAAACAAAGTTCCCCTGAAAAACCAGGTAGTCCGTAAGTTACGGCCACAATTGAGTCCAAAATTTCCGTCACTAAGTGAGACAGTTGTTAAGTGAGTTTTGCCCTTCCTTACCACAGTTATTAAGTGGATCACTGCCATTATTAAGTTACTAACACGGCTGTTAAGCAAATCTGGCTTCCCCATTGACTTGGCTTGTCAGAAAGTCACACAAGGGGATCACATGATCCAGGGACACTGCATCCGTCATAAATACCTGCCAGTTGCCAAGCTTCTGAATTCTGGCCACATGTCTGTGGGGAGGCTGCAACGGTAGTGTGAATAAAGGTCCTAAGTCACTTTTTTGGGTGCCGTTGTAAGTTTGAACACTCACTAAAAAAAAATGGTTATTAAGTCGATAATGCCTGTATCAGAAGAGCTGCTAAGTTTTATGTCAAGGGGATCCATCCTCCCTCGTGTCAGACAATCTCATTACAAGTACAATAAAATTAATAATAATTTTTTAAAAAAATTCTCCTGCTTCACTGTTTTCCTGTTGACTGTTCGCCAGTGTTTCCATGACACTGAAGGAAAAGCCAAGATAAATATTTAATTATGGAAACAACCTTATACTTAAAACTGGAAAACAGAGGTGGGAAGGGGTGAACATAAAAGTAGGACACCACATCATTTGCCAAAAAAGGAACAACAAGCACATTTTCTAGGGAAGGGATTATTTTGCTAACAAGAGTTAAATGAGCACTGATGCGTTTCTCACCACAGAAATAGGAACTTGAGGCTAATAACAGGAAAACCCAAAGAGTAGATGGTTATTTGAAAAGCACTGATTAATTTAGGGACTTTTAAAAAATCTGGATGTAATGAAACACCCATAGAAATGATTTGGGACGCCAGCAAGGCGTACATGCGTGGGATTCTCATGAACATGAACAACAGGCACCGTCGTAAACAAGAACAAAAAAGAAAGGAGTTAGAAGATGAGATAAGTAAAAAGGAACAGCTATTAATAATAAGACCGGAGGACAAAGTCACCAAAGAAGGAATCAAGATTCTAAGAAAACAATTTGACTTGCTGATGGCAGATCAAGTGGCAAGGAATATACAATACGCAAAACACAAGACATTCTGTAATGCCAACAAACCGGGTAGATGGCTGGCTTACACCATAAGGAAGAAGCAGAAATCCCGCATAATTGAAAAGATAGAGTACAAAGGCAAGGAAGAATTTCAACAGGAAACCATCAAGAAAGCTTTCACCGAGTTCTATTCAAAGCTATACGCCGAGGAGAAGACACCAGTCAAGGAGATAGACAAGTTTCTACAAAACGAAAAGTTACCGACTATCACCGATGAACAAAGAAATGCCCTGAATGCTTTGATCACAAAGGAGGAAATACATTCGGCGATCAAACAACTGAAAAAAGGAAAATCGCCCGGGACGGATGGGATAACAGCTACCTACTACAAGCATCTCCAAGAGGAAATGTTAGAACCCCTCAGAAAGCTGTTTGTCAACATACAAGAAGGGGGCCAAGTCCCACCCTCCTGGAAAACAGCTTACATTTCTCTAATCCCCAAAGAGGGAAAAGATAACACACAACCTGCAAATTACAGACCCATCTCACTACTGAACACAGATTACAAAATCTTCACAAAAGTTTTGGCCACCAGACTAATGACTGTACTACAAAAAATAATTCACCCAGATCAAACGGGATTTATACAAGGACGTCAGATGAAAACTAATGTGAGACAACTGTTGAACATAATAGAGTACTTGGAAAGACACAACCAGGTATCCGCCACCCTCATGTTTGTGGATGCAGAGAAATCCTTCGACAGATTGAACTGGCCATTTCTGACAAACCTGATCCGGGGGATGAAAATGGGAGAGCAGTTTCTCAACTCCATAGTGGCAATTTACCAGAAGCAGACAGGCCAGATCATTGTGAATGGTGACCTAACAGACTCATTCAACATAGAAAGAGGCACGAGACAGGGCTGCCCGCTGTCACCCCTGCTATTTGTTCTAACATTAGAGACTCTACTGAACAAGATAAGAACAGCAGAAGATATAAAGGGCATACGGATTAGACAACAAGACTACAGATTATGTGCCTTCGCAGACGACCTGCTGGTGACAGTGTCACAGCCAGTACAATCAGCAAAGAGACTGATGATGATGATGAAAGACTATGGTAGGGTATCAGGCTTCAAAGTAAACACATCTAAAACGAAGATGCTAGTTAAAAATCTAGACAACAAAGCAAAACAGGACCTGGAAAGAATAACGGGTTGTGAAATAGTTAAAAAAGTTAAATACTTAGGAGTGGAGATAGAAGCAACGAATGCGAAATTATACAAAAATAACTACGAGGCGCTGTGGAACAAGATACAAACAGACCTGGACAGGTGGAAAACACTACAATTGTCCCTGCTGGGCAGGATAGCGGCTGTAAAAATGAACGTACTGCCAAGATTTCTATTTCTCTTTCAAATGCTACCCATACTCAAAAAGGACGTGGAACTGGACGACTGGCAGAAGGGCATCAACAGATTTATTTGGGGTGGCAAGAAACCGAGAGTAAAATTAAAAATCATCCAAGACACAAGGAAGAGAGGGGGATTAAAAATGCCCAATCTAAAGTTATACTACTACGCCGCGGCATTGGTGGTGCTGAGCGACTGGATCAACATGACAAACAAACGAATACTGAATATTGAAGGGCATGGTCTACTATTTGGATGGCACGCATACCTGGTGTATGACAAAAAAGCTGATACGAACTTCAGAGAGAACCCCTTACGAACCCCGTTGTTGTGGGTCTGGATGAAATATAAATACCTTCTTCACGATAAGATCCCCATCTGGGCGATACCTGGGCACGCAATAGGGGACATAAATACATCCCAAGGGCAGGAAGCGGTGCCTTATAGTAAACTGGTATTAGAAGAAGAAAATGGGTTTTCATTAAAGCCACCAAATACGCTAGCAGAAGAAGGAATAGGGGGTACCTGGCTATCATATTTGCAACTGCAGTCTAGGTGGCAAAAAGACGTGAGGAAAGGCTTATCCCGGACAGATGAGAACTTAATTGAACAAATTAGAGAGCAGGGGATCATGCATATCAAACGAGTGTACGGTGCTCTGATAGAAATCGACTCTGAAACTGTGCGAATCAAGACCTGTATGGTAAAGTGGGAACGAGATTTTGGGCATCCTATCACGATGGAAACGTGGGAGGACATCTGGGTGATAAATGTAGAATTCACGAAAGCGCAACATCTAAGGGAAAATTTCTACAAGATGTTCTATAGGTGGCATCTAGATCCGAAAAAAATATCATACATCTACCCAGACACCCAACCTAAATGCTGGAGGTGTGGCAACGAGGAAGCCACATACTTTCACGTATGGTGGACATGTAGAAAAATTAAAGCCTTCTGGAGGAAGATATGGTGGACACTCCAAACCATTTTTAAAAAGCGTATTGAATTTCTACCTCAGGTTTTTTTGTTAGGGGTCATAAAAGATTGCACTACCACCGAGATGAACTTAATTCTGAATTTGATCACAGCAGCTAGGCTACTGGTGGGACAATACTGGAAGAAGCCAGAAATACCACCTATTGAAGATTGGACTTTGAAAGTAATACATTTGGCAGAAATGGCGAAAATTTCAGCATATTTGAAGGATTGCTCAAATGAACAATATATGATAGACTGGAAACAGTGGATAGACTATATACAAGAGAAACACCAATCAAATAAAATGTATCTGGCGTATAGTTGAGGCTTGACGTGAGGAGTGAAGAATGTTTACCAAATCAGACGTTTACAAAGACTAATACCTAATGCTGTATTTTTTATGTTTTATGATGACTGCTTCTTAATATGATCTTATGTTTAATGTTGATTGCTTTAATATTGAAAAAGCGTACTGAATTTCTACCTCAGGTTATTGAATTTCTACCTCAGGATCTTTTGTTAGGGATCATAAAAAATTGCACTACTACTGAGACGAATTTAATTCTGAATTTGGTCACAACAGCTAGACTGCTGGTGGGACAATACTGGAAGAAGCCAGAAATACCACCTATTGAAGATTGGACCCTGAAAGTAATACATTTGGCAGAAATAGCGAAAATTTAGGCATATTTGAAGCAATGCTCGAATGAACAATATGTGATAGAATAGAAACAGTAGATAGACCATATATAAGAGAAACACCAATCAAATAAAATGTAACAGGCGTATACCGTAGTTGAGGCTTGACGTGAGGAGTGAGGAATGTTTACCAAACCAGACGTTTACAAAGACTAATACTTAGAGTTGTATTTCAGGTTCTATGATGATTGCTTCTTAATATGATCTTATGTTTAATGTTGATTGTTTTAATAAAAAAAATTTTACATTAAAAAAAATCTGGATGTAAAGAAATATGTGTTTGGAGTGGGAATGAATGCAAAGAAGACACTATGCAAGATATAAAACTGGCATTATACTTACCTGGGGCCAATCTAGCTTCTCTTATTTGTGCCCTGGTATGTTTTATTCTAAACATGGTTTGTTCAAGCAATCACACCAGCTTGATTCCCAAAGTATTAAAGGAGTGATCTGATAGCAGGGTTCCAATATTTGGGGGGCTGCCACAAAGAAAAAAGGGGGGGAATCCACCTGTTCTCCAAAGCTCTTGAAGGCAGGATAAGAAGCAATGGATGGAAACTAATCAAGGAGAGAAGCAACCTGGAATTAAGGAGAAATTTCCTGACAGTGAGACAGCCAGAACTGGAGTTTTTTAAGAACCAATTGGACAACCGTTTGTCTGAAATGGTTTCGATGGGCTAGACTAGAAGACCTCTGAGTGTCCCTTCAAATTCTTTGTTATTCTGAATAGCTGGGTGGATTGTAGTTACCGAAGAACTTATTCAAGGATAACGCTAATGAAGCTTAGCTTCTTGGAGCAAATGAAAATGTTGGGTTCTAACTTAACTTGGTTAAGCCTCCTGGATAATTTCAGTTTAGAATAACAGAGGGAGGGAGCCTGGAGGTCACCTAGTCCAACCCCCTGCTCAGGCAGGAAACCCTATGCCATTCCAGACAAATGGCTGTCCAGTCTCTTCTTGAAAACCTCCAGTGTCAGAGCACCACAATTTCTGGAAGCAAGTCGTTCCACTGGTTAATTGTTCTCACTGTCAGGAATTTTCTCCTTACCGGTAGTTCTAGGCTGCAGCCACAACTTCTGAAGGCATGCTGTTCTGCTGGTTAATTGTTCTTACCGTTAAGAAGTTTCGCCTTACATGTCCACCAAATATGATAATAGGAGCCTATGTTATGTTTACATTTCCAACATCTATCTGACATATTTTTAAACATTTTTGCTAGTCTTGCTGGTGGAAGGTGAAGGTTTATTGGAAAAATATACATATGTGGTTAGAAAAAATATTGGATGAACAGGTGGATTTTAAACCTGAACTTTTTTTATTAGGCATTATGCCTGAAAAAATTAATAAGCAGAAATTATATCTAATTCTACATATCACTACAGCAGCAAGAATAATTTTTGCACAATATTGGAAGAATGAAGCTTTGCCATCAGATGAAGAAATAATCAGGAAGATTTTGGAATGCGCAGAAATGGACAGATTAACCATGAGGCTAAAAGACAAAGAAGACACAGACTTTTATCAAATTTGGAACTTATTTTATACTTGGTTAGAGAAAAGAAGCAAGGATTAGGAAGTGAACATGTATTAGTTTAGCAAATTTCAGACAACTTGTTGATTGGAAAAATTTACATATATTGGGAAACAAAAAAAACTAATAAAAAAAGATTTTAAAAAAAGAAGTTTTGCCTTAGTTCTAGCTTGGTGCTCTCCTTGGTTAGCTAATCTCATGTAGTTTCCAGCTTTTATAATTTTGGTAACAAAGAACACGATTTATTTATAGGGCGGAACCCTTGCCATTTTTTTTCAGTTTTTCCATTCTTCAGGGATGAGCTTTGTTGGGGTGGTTAATAATAATAATAATAAAGTTGGAAGGGACCTTGGAGGTCATCTAGTCCAACCCCCTGCTCAGGCAGGAAACCCTCTACCATTTCGGACAAATAGCTGTCCAATCTCTTCTTTAAAACTTCCAGTGTTGGAGCATTCACCGCTTCTGGAGGCAGGTCTTTGATAACTTCTGGGCTTTGATAACATCTAATTTTATAGAAACTTAAATAGCCAATAAAAACTAAAGTACAGTATGGTGCTTGTAGACGCTGCATTTCATTGTCTTTACAAGCTGCCTTCTCTCTTTTTTTTCCGTCAGAGCATGAAAGTAAGGGGATGAACGGGTTCGCCGATATTTTCACTAAAGTCCAACTTTTAAGGCAACATTAAGGGGAAAAAAAACTGAGGAAAAGGAAGAGAAGGAGAATTCAGATAAATGAAGGTATGTTACATTTTTAATTTTCAAAAGTTGCCTTAATAGAGCTGTCTTCGGAATAAGTCACCAGATGCCGGAAACGAGGGAAATACGGCTTATGAATATCAGGTGTTGCGTCTCTCTCTTTGTGTGTGTCTTTCTCCCTGACACCTCCACACACTTTTTCTGTACAGCCGCAGGCTTGGAAATGCTCCTGGATTCATTAATTTTGGACCGAAAACAGGTCTTTGCAAAAGAGGACTAAGCCTATCTAACTTGTTTCAAGCCACCATAAAGTTTGAACTGGTGGTGTGCCCTTAACTGCCTTGTTTTCTGCAGCCACAAATCTCGTGATTTCTTTTTCCGCCACTTGTTTGCAAGGAAGACTTAGCTTGTGGCAATTTTGCCCCAGATTTAAAAGAATTAAGGATTGGCTCTGGGTATTTTGGAAGCCTTCAAGAGGGATCTGCTCTGTAGTTGAAGGAGTCAGTGTGCCAAAACTTGGTGGAATTTTTCTCATCATGGTTTCTAAGCTGTATTTGTGGTTGACTGAGAAAAAAAAAACACTAGAATGATATATAGCCTCAGCTGCTCACATTCAGGCAATAGGAGCTGGATCTGCAAAAAAAGGGAAAAAATGTGCAGATGTTACATTTGGTGGCATTGAGACAGTGGATCCTTTGCAGCAGAAAGATTTTGTCAAACACAGTGAAATAAAGCAGAGAGAGAGAGAGAGAGAAGGAGAAGAGAAGGAGGAGGAGGAGGAGGAAGAGAAGGAGAAGGAGAAGAGAAAGAAGAAGGAGAAGGAGGAGGAGAAGAAGGAGAAGAGAAGGAGGAGGAGGAGGAGGAGGAAGAGAAGGAGAAGGAGAAAGAAGAGAAAGAAGGAGGAGGAGGAGGAAGAGAAGGAGAAGAAGAAGGAGGAGGAGGAGGAGGAAGAAAGGAAGAAGAAGGAAAGGAAGAAGAAGAAAAGGAAGAAGAAGAAGAAGAAGAAGAAGAAGAAGAAGAAGAAGAAGAAGAAGAAGAAGAAGAAGAAGAAGAAGAAGAAGAAGAAGAAAGTGGAGAGAAAAAGAAGCTTTGACAAATGCGAAGTATTTTTTAACCACATGTATATTCTTATACATATTCTTATACATATTGCATGAATAAAATATTTCTGTTTTTGCTCTGGGTTATCTATACTCTGTTATGTGTGGGCTTCAGTCAAGAGAAAGGAGCATAGAACACATTCACAAATGGTGCAGAATTAAGGAAGACTTGCCCGCACAAAAGCTAAAATCCAGATGTAATAGAAAATAAGAGAGGCCCGTCTTACTACAAGTCAAGAGTGCACTCCTGGAAAGCGTGTGGATAACCTTGGACTTAAGAGTCAAGCTACATTGAATTTCATGGCTAATTAAGTTTAAGGCTCCTGTTCTTTCTCCTCTTTTTGCATTCTCAGAAAGTGAAGGAAAAGTAGAAACCCAGGAAGGGGGAAGAGTCCACTCAGCTTCCCACATTGAGCAAAGCCACAATCTTGGGGTGAAAGAAGCCAGAATTGGCAGTGTTCACACATTGACAAGAAGCGGTTTGCCAAAGATGCTAAGATGATGGCTTAGTGCAATGTTTGAACACCACAGAAAGAGATGGGGGGGGGGAGAAAGAGAGTGGGAGATGCCTTGCCTTACATTCCTCTGTGCCCCATCTTAACAGAATAATGAAGTTGGAAGGGACCTTAGAGGTCTTCTAGTCCAGCCCTCAGCTCAAGAGATTGGACAAATAGTTGTCCACTCTCTTCTTAAAAACTTCCAGTGATGGAGCACCCACAACTTCTGTTCCTCTGGTTAATTGTCCTTACTGTTAGGAAGTTTCTCCTTAATTCCAGGTTGCTTCTCTCCTTCATTAGTCTCCATCCATTGTTTCTTGTCCTGCCTTCAGGTGCTTTGGAGAACGGGTTTACCCCCCCTCCTTTGTGGCAGCCCCTCAAATATTGGAACACTATCATGTCACCCCAGTCCACCTTTTCATTAAACTAGACATAATCCAATTCCTGCAACCCTTCTCCATATGTTTTAGCCTCCAGCCCCCCAATCTTCTTTATTGCTCTTCTCTGCACTCTTTCTAGCATCTCAACATCTTTTTTATATCGTGGTGACCAAAACTGGATGCCGTATTCCAAGGGTGGCCTTAACGAGGCATTATAAAGCGGTGCTAACATCTCATGTGATCTTGATTACCTCTGTTAATTCAGCCAATCTTGGCTTCAGGTGTCCGTTTTGGGGGGGGAGCACCCTACCCCCACTGCATGAAGGACTTGATGGGCTTGGCCTTTGTTCTTGTAAAATCAGCCTTTTTTTTTTTTTTTGATAGGCAAGCTTGAGAATGGCTCTTTGAAAGCGCTGGAGTGGTGTGAACCTCTCCAATCTTCTTGAGCTGAAAGACAGATGAATTAATCTTGAATAAAGAGGCTATGATCTCGTCAATGGCCCTTCAGTTGTTCAGGCTGAATAGCTTTGATGCTCAGCTGCGTAATTACTGAATCATCCAGATTATGAATATAGAGAGAAGTAGATTCCTGTTTGGGGTTTTATGCACACTGAAGCGGAGAATTCCTCTCTTTCCCCCTTTATCCCGTGATAGAGGAAATGAGGCTACCGTAGCTAATGAATCATCCCCGTTTCCATTTCCCCTGGTAAAATTTATGTGGGTGTAGGAGATAACCAGGGTGAGCCCAAGGGGGATGGGGTTAAATGGATCATCAGACCTGAATCCCTGTGTGCCCACAAGCGATCTAAGTCCCGCCCACCTTGAATTCCTTCTTAACGCCCACTAATTTCTCTGGACTGTTAGTCGCTCAGATTCTTGTAGAGAGTTTAAGCTTGCCATAAACTTTCATACTCATTTGAACTGTCTGAATCTCAGATTTCCCTGGTGCGTGACTTCCTGAGGCCCCTTTTCTGATCACAGTCTGCTGCCTTTTGGATGGTTTGTTTAAAGCTGTGGGTAGAAGAGCTGGACTTTCCAGTGGCCCACCCCCACCCGAGTGGGCTTATCTTTATACAGGTGGACCTCAACTTAATTTGGTGGCTGTTTGAAGTTACAACGGCACTGAAAAAAGGTCAGGTAGGACCATTTTTCAACCTTATGACCGTTGCCACGTCCCCATGGTCACGTGGTCGAAATTCAGACGCTTGACCACTGGTTCATATTTATGAGTGTTGCAATGTTCATTTTGCTGTTGGGAAGTTTGCAAATAGTGATCACGTGATTCTGGGACTCTGGTTGCATGTATTTATGATGGCTGCCAATTTTTATCCCGTATTTGTGGGGATCCTGTGATGGTCATAAGTGTGAGGACTGGTTCTAAGTTACTTTTTTTCAATGCCATTGTAACTTTCAACAGCTGCTAAAAAGTGATGCTTAAGTTAAGGACTATCCGTGACAGTGGAGTGGAGTGGAGTGGAGTGGAGTGGAGTGGAGTGGAGTGGAATAGAATAGGATAGGATAGGATAGGATAGGATAGAATCTTTATTTAGAGTAGAGTAGAGTAGGATAGGATAGAGAATAGAATAGAATAGAATAGAATAGAATAGAATAGAATAGAATAGAATAGAATAGAATAGAATAGAATAGAATAGAATAGAATAGAATAGAATAGAATAGAATTACAGAATAGAATAGAATAGAATAGAATAGAATAGAATAGAATAGAATAGAATAGAATAGAATAGAATAGAATAGAATAGAATAGAATAGAATTACAGAATAGAATAAAATTATGGAATAGAATAGAATTACAGAATAGAATAGAATAGAATAGAATAGAATAGAATAGAATAGAATAGAATAGAATAGAATAGAATAGAATAGAATAGAATAGAATAGAATAGAATAGAATAGAATAGAATAGAATAGCAGAACAGAATAAAATAGAATATACAATAGAATATAGAATAGAATATAGAATAGAATAGAATAGAAATTTTATTGTCACTTTAAATGTACACTAATTAGCATACATTAAAATGAAATTTTGTTGCATTCAGTTCTCAAAAAAAAATACCATTATGCATATACTCACATACAAACACAATAATAATGATGATGATGATGATGATATTTATAATTATTTACCAAAAGTACTACAGTCGAAAAATATGTAACGGTCAAAAAGGTTGCAGAAATGTGTCCATAAAGCCGGCTTGCATAAAAGGAGTCCATAGTTACAAGAAAGGCCCATAAAAACATCAGCAGCTTTTTGTGCAGACTTGACAGGAAAACCTTAAAAAGCGTTTTGATGATTGATTGAACAGGATTTTAAGCCAGAAACAGAGAAGAAACTAAATTGGACCCATTTTGCCCGTCCCTGGATTCAACACCGCCCCACAATTCTTTTAGCTGCGAGTCTGATTTATGTCTCCTGTCTTTGGCCCCTCTTCCCCAATTCTTCTGCCTTTTTCTTTAAAAGCCTGAAAAATAAATAAGTAAATACTTCAACCCCTGAGCGCGCTCAATATTCATTCTGGTTTCCCCCGGTGATTCAAAGGAGAACCATCTTGCGGTCTGCCTGAAGTAGCTCGGCAGAAGGCAGAAGTGGCTGGATGAAGCCCATGAGATAATATTTTTATTAAACATGAAAGCCATTATTTCATTTGTGGGAAAGTCTCTCTTGCTTATACCCTCCCCTTCCTTTTCGTGAGTAGATTTGTATCCGTCTCGGAGGATAGCCTATCATGCTTATGATGTAATTCGGCACAGTGCAATTGAACTTCGGCTGCCTCCCTCCCTCCCACCCACCCGCCCTCCCCATATATTAAACTAACAAAACGTGTCAAAAACGCAACAGAGCCGCTATGATATAATGTACTTCAAAGCACTTTTTCAGTGCCTAACCTTGGGGATTTTGATGCAATGCCAACAGTTTTGTACAAGAGATGGGATTTATAGAATAAATGCCTGGGATAAAGCCGAAATCCAGGGTTTACACACTTTGTGAGCAACATAAAAAGCTTCTCTCTAAAGAACTGTAGATCTGGGAAAGACCTCAAAGGGCCAACCGCTGTTGCTGTAAGCATCCTTGATTAAGGGCCTTCTCCGCTCGGCTTAGAAAGCTCTGACGGAAAAGAGACGACCACCATCAGAGTGAGTTGTTTGGCAGCTCGTGTCAACATAATATCTTTCCGGATTATTTTTTTTTGCCACCCAATTAAAGAGAGTGTCAGCCCTTTGAGATACATCGGGTCATAAAATAAACAGAGGAATGATTAGAACTCTGCTGTTACAGGGTACAATAACTTGAGTTTTGAAAGAGGAGGGTCAACCGATTCTCCAAAGCACCTGAAGGCAGGACAAGAAGCAAGGGATGGAAACTAATCAAGGAGAGAAGCAGCCTGGAATTAAGGAGAAATTTCCTGACAGTGAGAACAATTCACCAGTGGAACAATTTGTTTACAGAAGTTATGGGTGCTCCAACACATTTAAGGTGAGACTGGACAATCAGAGGCAGAAGAGGAGAGGGCCCGGGGAACTGGATGAGGCTGTCGGCAGGCCCAGTGGAAGAGAGAGAGGCTTTTGGAAGAGTTGGTGGCGGCAGCGTGCTCCAGGGGCGGGAAAAAAAAGCAAGGCCTCTTTAAGGAAAAGGTGTAAGAGTTTCATCTGTCGGAACCATGACAGTTTGCAAGCCAACATCCAAGCTCAAAGAGCACCAAGAACTCCACACCAAATATAAATTAGTCTAAGAGATTAACTTTTGCAAGATGATCTGATTTTCTACGTAAAAGCACAGGCAAATTTCTTTCCAGAATTTTATTATTCATAAAAGCACGGACAATGGTTTCGTACAGCCCAAAATTGAAGGTTGCCTGGGTGAAACTGCAGTGAATCTTTTACCTATAATTTAAATATTTTTTGTGCGGTTCCTCTACAACAGCGGTTCTCAACCTGTGGGTCGCGACCCCATTTGGGGTCGAACGACCGTTTCACGGGGGTCGCCAAACACCGCAGTCTGCCATTTTTTCCCCCATTTTCCCTCGGCCGTCGCGCGTGCCGTGCATGCATGATTCAGCCCACCGCGGTTTGGGCCGTCGCGCACGCGCGCCGCACATGCACAATTCGGCCCATCGTGCCGCGCATGCGCGGTTTGGGCGTCGCACGCACGCGCATGCACGGTTCGGCCCGTCGCGTGCGCACCACACATACGCGGTTTGGCCTGTTGTGCGCGCGCCACGCATACACAATTCGCCCTTTCGCACCGTGCATGCACGCATGCACGGTTTCGCCTGTCGCGCGCCGCGCATGCGCGATTCAGCCCATCGCGCCGCGCATGCGCGGTTTGGGCCATCGCGCGCGCACCGCGCATGTGCAGTTAGGCCTGTTGCGCTGTGCATGCGCAGTTCGGAGCGTCGTGCCGCGCATGCGCGGCGCAGGTTGGGGTCGCGCCGCGCATGGGCGGCGCAGGTGGGGTCTCGGCCTGAAAAAGGTTGAGAACCGCTGCTCTACAACATCATTTCTTTCTTTTTTAAAAAATCATTATAACATTTTACTGTATTATAAAATACAAAATACAAAAAAAACAGATAGTAGGGCCCAGTGGGGAAGGAAAGGGGAAAAAGGGGGAAAAAAGAGCATTGACTTTTAACTTCCTCTGTTGCAGTAGAATAAAGCATTAACATGGAACTTCCTCTTTTTACAAGTTTCCAAAGTAGTATAAACTAGCCATTTCTATAACAACAAATCCATCTAATCAGTCAATCCCAAAGATCAACGTTTCATTTTTTTTCCACCTCAAGCACAACATCCAGAAGCAGTCTCCAGATAGAAACGAAAGTTTAGCTACATTCTTTTCTTTAATCAAAACGGTCAATTTAGCCATCTCTGCCAACTCCATCAGCTTCTGTAGCCGTTCGTCCATAGTAGGAATCAAAATGTCCTTCCATTTTTGTGCATACAAAAACATCATTTCTGATGTGTGGCCCCTAGGATCTGGCCCTAGCAGGAATAATTCAGGTCCTGAGCAGAGTTTTGTGGAACTACTGTCAAAATGTGCAAAGTTCCCTTTGATTATAGGAATTGGCCACTGTTTCTGTGCGCGAGTGTTGAGGCCAACATGCTCTGTGTGTCGAACACAAAAGGCGCTTGTCTCCCTCTGATCACCCTAGATTAAAAACAACAATGCGCTCCACCACAGGCCCCAAAAGGAGTGCCAACCAATTGTTGAATAACACAACGGGTACAAAAGAGTGCAATTATTTCCTTGTCTATCAAAGCAGAGATTTGCCTGGAGGAAGTCTGTTTTTTTGTCTTCAGGATTTGTGGATTCGGGTGTCTTCTCTTCAAATGACTTGTGTCTCAAACAGCAATTCTGTGCCTGGCTAGGAATTAAATTTATGGGGTCCTCGGTGCTCTCTGAGCTTGGCTGTTTTCTTGCAGACATTTCATTACCCAACTAGGTAACATCATTAGTGCACTTTTTGCTTTGACTTTTTTTGCCCCAGTCATCCTTTGGATGATCAATAGGAGACCAGGCAGAGTATAAACAAGAGGCAGTTTGCTATAGCAGTTAATGCTGGCCTAGAAACCAAGTGATAGTGAGCTCTAGTCCCACCTTAGGAATGAAAGCCAGCTGGGTGACTTTGGCCAATCACCAGGAGACTGTGAATTCTAGTCCAACTTTAGGAATGAAAGCCAGCTTTGGGCCAATCACCAGGAGACTGTGAATTCTAGTCCAACTTTAGTAATGAAAGCCAGCTGGGTGACTTTGGGCCAATCACCAGGAGACTGTGAATTCTAGTCCCACCTTAGGAATGAATGCCAGCTGGGTGACTTTAGGCCAATCACCAGGAGACTGTGAATTCTAGTCCAACTTTAGGAATGAAAGCCAGCTTTGGGCCAATCACCAGGAGACTGTGAATTCTAGTCCAACTTTAGGAATGAAAGCCAGCTTTGGGCCAATTACCAGGAGACTGTGAATTCTAGTCCCACCTTAGGAATGAAAGCCAGCTGGGTGACTTTGGGCCAATCACCAGGAGACTGTGAATTCTAATCCTGCCTTAGGAATGAAAGCCAGCTGGGTGACTTTGGCCAATCACCAGGAGACTGTGAATTCTAGTCCAACTTTAGGAATGAAAGCCAGCTTTGAGCCAATTACCAGGAGACTGTGAATTCTAGTCCCACCTTAGGAATGAAATCCAGCTGGGTGACTTTGGGCCAATCACCAGGAGACTGTGAATTCTAATCCTGCCTTAGGAATGAAAGCCAGCTGGGTGACTTTGGCCAATCACCAGGAGACTGTGAATTCTAGTCCAACTTTAGGAATGAAAGCCAGCTTTGAGCCAATTACCAGGAGACTGTGAATTCTAGTCCCACCTTAGGAATGAAATCCAGCTGGGTGACTTTGGGCCAATCACCAGGAGACTGAATTCTAATCCTGCCTTAGGAATGAAAGCCAGCTGGGTGACTTTGGGCCAATCACCAGGAGACTGTGAATTCTAGTCCAACTTTAGGAATGAAAGCCAGCTTTGGGCCAATTACCAGGAGACTGTGAATTCTAGTCCCACCTTAGGAATGAAAGCCAGCTGGGTGACTTTGGGCCAATCACCAGGAGACTGTGAATTCTAATCCTGCCTTAGGAATGAAAGCCAGCTGGGTGACTTTGGCCAATCACCAGGAGACTGTGAATTCTAGTCCAACTTTAGGAATGAAAGCCAGCTTTGAGCCAATTACCAGGAGACTGTGAATTCTAGTCCCACCTTAGGAATGAAATCCAGCTGGGTGACTTTGGGCCAATCACCAGGAGACTGTGAATTCTAATCCTGCCTTAGGAATGAAAGCCAGCTGGGTGACTTTGGCCAATCACCAGGAGACTGTGAATTCTAGTCCAACTTTAGGAATGAAAGCCAGCTTTGAGCCAATTACCAGGAGACTGTGAATTCTAGTCCCACCTTAGGAATGAAATCCAGCTGGGTGACTTTGGGCCAATCACCAGGAGACTGTGAATTCTAATCCTGCTTTAGGAATGAAAGCCAGCTGGGTGACTTTGGGCCAATCACCAGGAGACTGTGAATTCTAGTCCAACTTTAGGAATGAAAGCCAGCTTTGGGCCAATCACCAGGAGACTGTGAATTCTAGTCCCACCTTAGGAATGAAAGCCAGCTGGGTGACTTTGGGCCAATCACCAGGAGACTGTGAATTCTAATCCTGCCTTAGGAATGAAAGCCAGCTTTGGGCCAATCACCAGGAGACTGTGAATTCTAGTCCCACCTTAGGAATGAATGCCAGCTGGGTGACTTTGGACTAATGACCAGTAGATGGTGAGTTTTAGTCCCGCCTTAGGCATGAGGGGGTGACTTTGGGCCAGGCTCTCTCCCCCCTCTCCCTGTCTCCCCTCCCCTCCCAGGATTGTTGTTGTGGGTAAAAAGAGGAAGAGGAAGGAGTCTTCCAAAGGTTCACCAACCTGAGTTACTTATACAATAAAACAAAGGCAGGGTTTTAAAGAAGCCCAATAAACAAAATATCGATATTTGCTTAGTTTGCATTCAGAGGCAAAGCCTATGAATTTTTCACCTCCCTTCCTTCTTCGGCTAGCTTCCCCCCCCCTTTCTCTTTTCTCCTGCCTGTGTTTCTCCCTCTTCCCCCTCCCCTGCCCATCCACTTTCTCAGCTCAGCCATTAAATTGCTGACCTCACGATTTCCTGCCTTTGTGGCCCCCACCCCTCTGTTCTCCAGGGACGGCTCTCCAAACACAGGTTCCGCCAGCTGCTGCTGCTACTGCTACGCTCTACTCTAGTTCAAACGCCTCCCGGTCGCCACAGCTGTGTGTTTTGAACTTGACTGATTACATGGGGAAGTCAACCATGCTGATTCACGTCTCCTCTCCCCCCTCCCCACAGCCTCTTCCTTATTAGAGAGCAGCCAAGCCTGGCCCCTTCTGACCCCCTCCCAAAGAATCCCAGCTGTGGGGTTTGTTCAGCTCCACAAGATGGGATAAACCTGACAATCTCCATCTCTTCCCCCCCCCCCGTCTTCCCGTGATACCCCCTCCCTCCCGGACCAGGCTGCTAATCAAAGAGAAATAAAGGGGGGCTGGAGGACCTGAAGCCTCTGATCTCTGCCATCGGAAGGCTGCCCTTCTCTGGAGCAGGATTGTCCTGAAGTTACATTTGAAAAGTGGCATGCCTCCATTTTCAAATGTGCAATTTATTAATAGTTGATCCGAGCGGATTGCTGTTTCCTTCTTAGCAGTTTCTCTTCTCTCATGCTACAATTGAAAGATACAAGGCAGAAACTGAAAGCTGGTTTGGTGGAGAGTAGATGGTGCACAGGCTTTGAGGGAGCTTAGCTTGGTTTTAGATCCAGTTTGATCTAGTAGTAAGGCACCAGGCTAGAAACCATGAACTGTGAGTTGTTGTCCCTCCTTAGGCATGAAAGCCAGACTTTGGGCCAATCACCAGGAGACTGGGAGTTCTAATCCTGCCTTAGCTATGAAAGTCAGCTGGGTGACTTTTGGCCAATGACCAAGTGATTGTAAACTCTAGTCCCGCCTTAGGCAGGAAAGCCAGCTAGGTGACTTTGGGCCGATCGCCAGGAGACGGTGAGTTGTAGTCCTGCCTTAGGCATGAAAGCTGCCTGGGTGACTTTGGACCGATCACCCAGAGACTGGGAGTTCTAGTCTTGTCTTAGGCACGAAAGTCAACTGGGGATTTTGGACTGATCACCCAGAGACCGGGAGTTCTAGTCCTGCCTTAGGCACGAAAGTCAACGGGGGACTTTGGGTTGGTCACCTGGAGACTGGGAGTTCTAGTCCTGCCTTAGGCATGGAAGCTAGCTGGCTGAATTTGAACCAGTTCCTCTCTCTCATCCCAACCTACCTCACAGGGTTGTTCTTGTGGGGAGGAGGAAGGAGCATTCGGCATGTTCACTGCCTTGCGTTATTTATAGAAGTAATAATGACAGCATAAAATAAATAAGCACATATTGCAGACTTTGCCCCTTGAGGAGTAGAGGCGATCTTAGACCACCACAGATCGTGTAAGATCTTGGCCCATCTCATCCCATGTTGTCCACACTGGCTGACAGCTACCCATTGGAGGTACGAGGTAGGAACTATTCCAGCCCTGTTTGAGGATGTCAAGAATTGCCCCTGTGCCTTTCACCCTGCAAAGCCCCCACTGTCCTTTTGCAGTTCGGGCTCCTCTAACATATTCTACCACATGCTAGCTGGGGAATTCTATAAAACCCAGCCATCTGAAAGTTGTCGAGATACACTGCTCTACAATGCAGCATAGAAACCTGCTTTTCCTTCGCCCAGTTGCTTGCCTGCGCCCTTCATCCCAAATTCTCCTTTCCATACACTGTCCTACCTTTCTACTGTCTCAGAGGCAGAAAGAGGCACCCGAGAAAAAGACAGGACACCCCTTCTTTTCAACCACCTGAAGTTCTTCCTTTGCATTGTGGCGCCTGCAGCAATTCAAGGGAAGGTAGCCTGAGGAGCACCTCTTGTTGCAAACCAAAACATCAAGAGGCCAAGAACGTCCTTGTCCATGTCCCAATTTTCAGCTTGAGGATTGCAAGTCTGGGAACTTCTCCTTTCACAAACAGTGCCCTACATCAGAGGTCAAGAACCTGATGGCCACGAGACTCAAGTTTCATAATCCATTGCTTCTGATGGAGCCGGTCCAAAATATCCCGCGTTCACCGTCTCGTCAATCCTGCTGATGTACATCAACCTGGAGATAACCCCATGGGATTTCTTTTTGAGTGGATGTGGAAAAGGAGGACGCTGTTAAGCCTTTTTACTTTTATGGCTTTTGGCTTCTAGGGAACCATGAAAACTTTATTGGCTCTGCTCTCTTCACAGTCCTTCAGCCCGAGCCATTTCTGAGTGACAGACAGGTGCTGGAGGAATTACCAGCTGTCTCGCTGCCTGGTGTACATCTCTGTTAATGTTTTTTGTCCGTGCAATCAATGCAGAAGAGTTCTGAAGGAGAACATTGTAAGCATCTTGATTTCAACCTTCATGGTTGTATTAGGTGAGCAGACTGAAGGATAAGAACCTTGAGCATCAAAACTTTGCAGTGGATTGGGTCTGTTTTAGTGGGTGTAAAAAGTTGGTGGAAACCTCCAGAGACCCTGAAATCAAAGACTTTTTTGGGGGGGGCTAATGGATAAGTAGATGGGGGGAGGAAAACTATGGAATTTTGTTTTCATACATGACAACTGTAATGAGATTATTATATGTACAAAGGTGGGAAGATCCAGCTTCCCCCACAATGGAAGAATGGATCGTAAAGATGATGGCCAAATTGATGGCCCAATTGATCCCTTTATTTAGAGACAGGACATTATCTAAGTTCCAATTCAAACCTTTACTTTTCGAGTGAAACTGAAAAAAAAATGAAATTATGACGCAGGGTTTTGATAATCAGAAGAAAAAAAATAGATTGCAGAAAAAATAGGAGTCATGTCATAACTATAGAGTAAGGCAGGGGTTCTCAACCTTGGCAACTTTAAGACTTGTGGACTTCAACTCCCAGAATTCCTCAGCCAGCCTGGCTGAGGAATTCTGGGAGTTGAAGTCCACAAGTCTTAAAGTTGCCAAGGTTGAGAACCCCTGGAGTAAGGGGATAATCTACATCTGCTGTAAAAGAAAATCGGAGTTCACTCCTTCATATTTCTTTTCTCTTCTGCGCTTTTGCTTCTGTTCTTTTTTTATTTCTTATTCCAAATATTAGCTCTTATTGGTTCGCATCTTTTCATCTTAAAATTTTTAAAATACAGGTTGTCCCCAAACTTACAACAGTTCGTTTAGTGATCGTTCAAAGTTACATCAGCACTGAAAAAAGTGACCCTTTTTCACACTCAATGACCGTTGCAGCATCTCCATGGTCATCTGATCAAAACTTAGACACTTGGCAACTGCCTCGCATTTATGACGGTTGCATTTTCCCGGGATCATGTGATCCCCTTTTGTGACAAGCAAAGTCAACGGAGAAGGCAGTTTCAGTTAACACCCATGTTACTAATTTAATGGCCGCCGTGATTCCCTTAACAGCTCTAGTGAGAAAAGATCATAAAAAGGAGCAAAATTCACTTCACTGTCTCACTTAGCAACAGAAATTTTGAGCTCAGTTGTGGTTGTAAGTCAAGGACTGCTTATAACGTTTTATCCAGCTAGATATAAAAGAAAGCTCTTCACTTCAGCTCAGCTTCGTTGAGGACTGGTGCGTTTTTGTTTCCAGAACGTTAAAAAGAAAGCAAAGCAAGACCGTGTCTAATGCACGCTTTTAATTCTGATCCATCCGCTGTGCGAGCTCGGAAAAGCAAAGAGTTGTGTGCCTGCATGCGTGTGTTTGTGAGCGAAATCACTTTGCATGTTTAAACAGGCTAACCAATTACAGATGGAGAGAGGCTTCAGAATATTCCACTGTAATTGGATTTCAGCTTTGTTTGTGGTTTTGGCATCTGCTTCCCGAGGCCACGAGATGGAAAAAATAGAAACAGAAAAGAAACAAGGAAGAGACGTGGAAACGCTTTGGAACATTCTCCCGCCCCTCAAACGGATCCCAATTACCTTTTCGGGGAAAAAAGAAAAGAGAATTTTGCAAGTTGAAATACAGCTAAATGCTGTTCCTTTTCCTTTATTCCTTTTTTTTAAAAAAAAGAAAAAGAAAAAAGAATAATAATATCCCCTTCCTCTCCTTAAAAGTTTTTATTGTTGCACTCGGCAAAGTGTCTAGTTCCTGTGTTAAGACAGTCTGTTCCCTGAAGCGTCCTTGTGCGATAATTACACAGGCTTGTTAATGGTGGTGAGTCAGGCTTTGTCAGTTTCAAATAACTGTAATTTCTCTCCTGAGCTCTGAATATTCTTTGCATCTTTAAAATATTCACATCACCAATTTGGTGCCTTGGGGTGGGGGTGGGGGCTATCAAGAGGCCGGAAGACACCTAAGGGGACAAATTCTGGGTGAAACAACTTGGTCCCCCCCCCCGTCCAAAAAAAGAGGTGCATCTTCTAACCTGCAAAATTTAATCTTGGGAGAGCTTGGATGAGAAGCAAAACAACAGCAGCTTTGGGACAACCATGATTGGATTGACTGAGAACCTCCAGAGACATTTAGCTATGCTCTTTGGGATGAGCATAGTGCAGGAGCATGAACGGATTTCCAGAAAACATTGCAGGCCACATACATTTGCACTACTCAGATGACCCTGATGACCTTGAGGACACAACTAAACCTCCAGGTGGCCTCAAGGACCCTCCAAAAGAGGGCAAATGACCAGCGGTCTGCAAGGAGTATAAATCCTTCCATTCCACACCATCCAGTCAGAGCTGAAGAAGCTTCTGGGATGAGAAGCGAAACGTCTTTAGAGAAAAAACAAAAGAAAGCCCAGTTGCCTGTTGAAAAAGCGCCTTTGGGACTTGAGATCTTTCGTTGCTCATCCAAGCAACTCCATCTGTCAGAGCAAACTTAGTCAGGCACAGAGTCAGAGAGTTGCTGGAGTGTCATTCCCCCCCCCACCTGCCCGCCATGGTTCTTAAGCGAATGTTGTTAAATGAATCATGTGGTTGGTAAGTCAATCCAGCTTACCTCCTTGACTTTGCTTCTTGGAAGCCAACAACTTCCAGCCGGGTAACAATGAACGCCTTCCTCCAACAACTGAACAAGAGCAGGATAGCCTCAGCTGTCCCTCTGTCCAATTTGTAGCAGGGTTGTTGTGTAGAAAGCTGTGTGGAAGAAGATTCGAAGGAGCTTTTGGAGACTTCGCGGGGGAAGTCGTGCCGAAGGACTTGCTGCCTTCTCTGACTTTGGTCAACCTTGACTCGTTTCCCCTCTTTTGCCAGGGCTTCAACTGAGTGTTTTGACCCAGAGTCAGCTACAGGTGATCTTCTCCTGACCTTTGCACACAATCATGTGGGATGCAACTGCTAGTTACAGCATGCTTGTCTCCCGATGTACCATTTGCTCTCCAGAGGCATTGCCTAATCAGGTGCCATCTATTGAGATGCTAAAACACACACACACACACACACACACACACACACACGTGTGTGTGTGTGTGTGTGTGTGTGTGTGTGTGTGCTTTTCACAGGTATTTAAACAATTTCTCTCCCCTCCTGGACACTAACCCCCTCCCTCCCTCATCGGATTGCATATGCAAACTACGCCATTTAATTTGCTGCACTTTCTGGCTTCTGTTGGGACCCACTTTACCGGTTCTTTTTGGTATTGCACAGATGTGTTTCCATCTGGCTCCTTGGCCCAACCCCCTTGATGAAAGTGGGGCAGAAGCCCTGGGACTTGCTCCAAAAATGCCCCCTGCCAAAAATGTAGAACTGGCTTCCTCCAGGTTCAAAGAAGTAGAGTGCTCCTACCGTTTCACCTGTTGTGTCCCCGATGCACCACCATTGCTGGGACAAAAAGGGGCACTCTTAGCTTTGTTTTTGCTGGGCGGTGGGGGAAAGGTTGATTAAAGCAGGACTGAATATGGTGACTCATCGTCTGTTGTATCATACTTTGCAATCTGCAATCCCTCTTGGTCCATTGGCTCCTGAATTGCAATTTCAAATGAGAAAAAAAAACAAGGCGAGACAAAGTGTCCAGCCATATTCGCTGTGTTGAATTAATTGACGTCCATTTCCGGAGCATTTCTATTCAAATGAAATATAATGGGGTGGGGGTGGGGTGGGGGGTGGGGGTGTTTTCCCCTTGGCTGCACACATCTTCAGGACCAAATGCCACCCTGGGTTGGACACATTTGCATAAACCTATATTCCCTGTTTGTGCTTCCTAGGCTTTTAAGCCAGCTTTCCTTTCCCTTTCTACCCTCCCATCAAATCCGCTAATTAGGCCAGGAGGGGGGTGGGTAGTTAGGGCCCACTTTTAACCTTGGTTCACTGCATGATTAATTGAAAAATGTATGTTGCACACAATGAGGTTTCCCTTTAACAGACTAATTGGGAGGAAATGTTCACTTTCGCTAAAGACAGGTTTTCCTATAAACACACCTGTCATGCTTCCCAGGTAGACTTAGATGGGAAGCAGACCAGGTGAGCTAATCCTAGAGCATCGAATAATGGAGTTGGAAGGGACCTTGGAGGCCCAACTCTATAGTTCAACCCCCTGCTCAAGTAGGAGAACCTACACCATTTCAGACAATTTGTGTCCAGTTTCTTCTTGGAAGCCTCCAGCGATGGGGCACCCACAACTTCTAAAGGCAAGCCGGTCCATTGCTTGATTGTTCTCACCGTTAGGAAATTTCTCCTTAGTTCTAGGTCTCTTCTCTCTTTGATTAGTTTCCATCTGTTGCTTCTTGTCCAGCCTTCAAGCTGACCCCTCTCGTGTCTCCCCTAGGCCTTCTTTTCACTAAACCAGACATACCCAATTCCTCTTGTAGTCTCTAGCCCCCTAATCAGCTTGGCTGCTCGTCTCTGGACTCTTTCCAGAGTCTCAGCATCTTTTTTTTTCTTGTGTTGACCAAAACTGGATGCAGTTTTTTTCCAAGTGTGGCCGTACTAAGGCTTTGTAAAACGTAACATTTGTAAAATCCCATTTTACTGTAAGGCTACATTAACCGACGCTTGCAAGTCTGAAAGTGCAAATCTCCCAGCGTCTACTTTACAGCCTGAGAAACGAAGGAGAATCTCCACCGAGCTTCTTTCTCTGCCCGTTATATAGCTACTGGCTATGTTGTCTCTTATTTGATCGTTCTCTAGGCATTTTTTTTTCAGGTCTTCCTCACATACACAAATGAAGACTTCTGTCTGATTGACTACTGTACGGATGTGTTAAACAGCCAGATTAACTCTGCCCACTGGGCGCCCTAAGCTTGGGTGTTATTTAAGATGAGGATCCACTTTGATAGTGCATTTTCATTTTGGTTTGTGTTGTCTGGAAATGCATGGGTAGCCTGTGATGGATTAGCAAAATTAATCTCGGTTATGTCACGAGCACATTACACAAGGCTCAATTGAGCTTGATGGATTCCCCCCCCCATTTCTTATTTATTATTTCCTGCCATGTGCCACTAAATCGGAGCCCTCTTAATCTTGTAAAGCATTGGAGCTGCATGCGGCAGAACAGCTTACACGGAAGGGTCAGCATTTCCATAATTAACCCAATTTTTCATGCTTCCTGGTTGCAGGGGCTTTAATTTATGCTGGACCAAAAACAGTAGCAATATAAAGGACTTGGTTTTGCCTCTGGAAGAGGACAGAAGACAATATAAAGTTATCAAGTTTTAGGAAAAACATTTTTTTTTTCCTAAATGAAGCTCCTTTGTGCAAATTAACCTTGATCTGGTTTGGATCTTTCAGACGTTAAACTGATGAGATTTACAACTTCAAATCCATTCAGAAAATTGCTCAGATCCAATTCAAGTTTCAGAATCATTTTGGGACAAGACTGCCTACAATAGTGAGATGGGTTCGGTGGGTGAGAGAGGGATCTGGGTTCTAGGTATGAAAATGGCTGGATGCCTTTGAGCCAATCGCCATGAGGCAGTGAGTTCTAGTCCTGCCTTAGGCATGAAAGCCAACTGGATGACATTGGGCCAATCACCAGGAGACGGTGAGTTCTAGTCCTGCTTTAGGCGTGAAAAACAGCTGGGTGACTTTAATCCAATCACCAGGAGACAGTGAGTTCTAGTCCCGCCTTAGGCATGAAAGCCAACTGGATGACATTGGGCCAATCACCAGGAGACGGTGAGTTCTAGTCCTGCTTTAGGCGTGAAAAACAGCTGGGTGACTTTAATCCAATCACCAGGAGACAGTGAGTTCTAGTCCCGCCTTAGGCAGGAAAGCCAACTGGATGACATTGGGCCAATCACCAGGAGAAGGTGAGTTCTAGTCCTGCTTTAGGCATGAAAACCAACTGGATGATTTTGAACCAATCACTAGGAGATGGTGAGTTCTAGTCCTGCCTTAGGCGTGAAAAACAGCTGGGTGACTTTAATCCAATCACCAGGAGACAGTGAGTTCTAGTCCCGCCTTAGGCATGAAAGCCAACTGGATGACTTTGGGCCAGTCACCAGGAGGCGGCGAGTTCTAGTCCCTCCTCGGGTATGAAAGCTGGCTTGGTGAATTTGGGCCAGTCCCTCCCACTCAGCCCAATCCATCACACAGGGTTGTTGTTGTGGGGCAAATAGCAGGTGGAAGGAGTATTAGATACATTTGCTCCCATGAGTTCTTTATCAAAACAATAAAGGCAAGCTTAAACAATCTAATAAACTAAACATAGATCAAAGTAATCAGTCCATCAGCAGGAAAAATGGGCAGAACTCCTGACAACTACGGACCAACCACAAATTGTGGGATGACCGTGTTGTGATGCTGCTTGTAAAGGAACGCCAAGATTTCCAGGGAATGACTGATCTTCTAATTGAAGCTGGGTTTTTTTCTTTTTTAAATGTCCAACCTGATTGATTTTTGTTTCCCTGCCTGAGACTTCACCAAGGACCACTTTAGCTTATCATTACGGAGCATTTATGCATCCCAAACGACCACACAGTCTGTAGAATTACTTTTTGCATCCCAGCCACAGGTTTATAAAACAACTGTCTGTTGGAGGAGGGGGGGAAAAGGGGGGGAGGAAGAGAAGAAGAAATTTAACTGCTGGAGCTGAGTGCATAAGTTGCAATTAATAATAATAATAATAATAACAATAATAATAAAGTTGGAAGGTACCTTGGAGGTCATCTAGTCCAACCCCTAGCTCAGGCAGGAAACCCTATACCATTTCAGACAAATGGCTGTCTAGTCTCTTCTCAAAAACTTCCAGTGTCGGAACATTCACCGCTTCTGGAGGCAGGTTGTTCCACTGGTTAATTGTTCTGACTGTCAGGAAGTTTCTCCTTAGTTCTAGGCTGCTTCTCTCCTTGATGAGTTTCCATCCATCGCTTCTTCTCCTGCCTTCAGGCGCCCTGGAAAAGAGCTTAACTCCCTCTTCTTTGTGGCAGCCCCTGAGATATTGGAAGGCTGCTATCCTGTCCCCCCTCGTCCTTCTCTTCGTTAAACTAGACATACCCAATTCCAGCAGCCGTTCCTTATATGCTTTAGCCTCCAGTCCCCTGATCCTCTTTGTTGCTCTTCTCTGCATTCTTTCTAGAGTCTCAGCATCCCTTTTACATCGTGGCGACCAAAACTGGATGCAGTATTGGATGCAGGAGAGAAAGCATTGGATGACAATGCTTTCTTTCCTGCTAATGGGAATAGCTACAAAGAGAGAACATGGTGGCAGACTTTACCCCAGGGAGAAGTAACTGGGCCCAGAGTCACAGCTCTGAACTCCCTTTTTGCGGATCCTTGAGCTATCCCAGCCCCTAAGGCTCAAAATCAGGGCTTTCCCCCAGCATTTTTGACACATCTTTTCACCTTTACTCAGAAAGCCTCTCGCTCTCAATTATCCTGGGAATATCTGAGCAGGCATGGCCAACTCAGATTGGCTGCATATCTCTACTCTGCCGTCCCATTCACAAGGTGTGAAGTGTCAAAATCAGGCTGACGTAGACCCCCCCCCACACACACACTGGTTTGAGATGTAGGAGACTGAAATGGACCCCTCTTTTTGCAAGCAAAGCCTGTCTAGCTTCTTGCCCCGTGCCCTGCAGTATAGATGCGAATGCCCTTCCTTGCAATGCAGCCAAGCCTGGCTCCCATCCATTCTTAATTGGCAAGTGGGAATAACAGTGAGGGATGCTTTCAGATTTGCTGTTTCAGCCAATTCCTTCTCACACAAATCCCTGCGTGTTTTGTTGTTGTTGTTGTTTTTGTTTTTGCCACAGAGCTTGTGCAAAGAGTTGGCAACGCACTGCCTGTTGTGGCTTAATTTGACAAGGAGCATCAGCTCTCAGGTGCTCAGACACACTTTAGATATTGGATATTTTTTTTAATAAAAATTTTTTTTTATTAAAGCAATCAACATCAATCATAATATCGTATTAAGAAGCATTCATCATAAATCATAAAATACAACAGTAAGTATTAGTCTTTGTATACGTCACATTTGGTAAACATTCTTCACTCCTCACGTCAATCCTCAACTATACGCCAGATACATTTTATTTGATTGGTGTTTCTCTTGTATATAATCTATCCACTGTTTCCAGTCTGTCATAAATTGTTCATTTGAGGAAGCCTCTAAGGCCAAGTGAACCACTTGAAGGCAACAGGGAGATTTTTTCCATAACTTCTTCCTAGGAGATCTTTGGCCAGGCAAGGAAAATCAGATCCACACGAGAGGAGTTCAACTACCGTAGCTACTTGACTGCGTATCCCTATTTTACAGGAATCTTCCCATACTGGCAGTTTGCAGCTGGACTAGACTAGATAAGGCAGAGGTCGTTGAATGAATGATGAATGTGTCTGGGGTGTTATTTTATTTTTATTTAAATATATTTTATTAATTTTATAATTTTAACAAAAAATACATAAAATCCCAGAATAAAAACCTATTAAAAAACCTAGATATACAACTCAACATAATACATCCTCTTCCATCTTTCAACATACAAAAGTTTAAATAACTATAGGTGTTGCCCGGACAGCACCCCCTGCACCACATCCACCCTCTTTCTTCCTCCCTATCTTCTCCTGCTTCCCCCTTCCTCCATCTCTCTCCTTCCCTTTCTCTCCACTTCACCTCTTCTGCCCCAACCTTCCTACTTGCCTCTCCCCTCGCTTACTCTTCCTTCGGGGTGTTATTTTTTTAATGTTTTTAGTTTTGGACTTGTTTTTGAAATATTGTTTTATTTATGCTGTAAGCCGCTCCGAGTCTTCGGAGAGGAGCGGCATATAAGTCCGAAAAATTAAATTAAATTAAATTAAATTTTGGGCAACAGGGACCAGTTACGTGGAGAGAGAATTTTCTGTGGACCGGAGGGTGTGTGGTTTGGTATGCTGCCTGCATCCCACGGATGGGGCTTTGCTTGTTTGTGCGGCCTGGTTGCTGGCATGCTGCGGCCCGGTACTGGTCCACGGACCGGGGGTTGGTGACCCCTGAGATAAGATATTTATTTATTTATTTATTTATTTATTTATTTGGATTTGTATGCCGCTCCTCTCCGAAGACTCGGAGCGGCTCACAACATATATATCAAAACAATTGCAACAAATCCGAACAAGAAACATTAAAAATACAAACCCCACACATACTCATCAATCACACCACAATTAACAGTCATCCCCAGGCCTGCCGGCAGAGGTAGGTTTTTAAATTCTTTCGGAAGGCCGGGAGGGTCGGAGAAACGCGGACTTCAGGAGGTAGTTGGTTCCAGAGGGTGGGCGCCACAACAGAGAAAGCCCTCCCCCTAGGGCCCGCCAGATGACATTGTTTATAGTAGCATTCAGAGGGGTTTAGACCTTGCCCTCTTCTGCCCACATAAAGATTCCAGACTAATTCTCTGCTTGACTCCTCCTTCTGGCTCGGCCAGTCTCTGTCTAACACAGTGTTTCTCATCCTTGACCATTTTAAGGCGTGTGGACTTCAACTCCCAGAATTCCACAGCCAGCATTGCTGGCTGTGGAATTCTGGGAGTTGAAGTCCACACGCCTTAAAATGGTCAAGGTTGAGACACACTGGTCTAACGCCTTCAGAAAATTCATCAGAACTTGCTGGTACGCTTGCAAGAGAAATACCTCGACTTACAACCAGAACTGGGCCCAAAATTTCCATTGCCAAGCAAGATGGTTGTTAAGTGAGTTGCACCCACTTTTCACGACCTTTTATTGCTGTGTTAAGTGAAGTTGTCAAGTGAATTGTGTGGTCATTAAGTGACTCCAGCTTCCCTCACCGATTCACTTCGTTGGAAACCAGCCCAGAAGGAGGCAAATGGTGATCCCACGACAACTGGGATGTTGCAGTTGTCGTAAATGGGAACTGGTTGCCAAATGCCCTGAATTTGTGATCACGTGATCATCGGGATGCTGCAACCATCGCAAGTGTGATTGTGACCGGTCCCTATTACACTTTTTTTTCAGTGCCGTTGCCATTTTGAATGCTTGCTAAATGAATGGTTGTAAGCCGAGGAGGGTTTGTATCCTGTTCCAAATTCCTGGAAGAAAGGAAGAAGTCCTCGAAGAGTTGTCTCCCTGCATCTCTACACGTCACAGATTTCCCCACAACCGTGAAAGAGAAAACCTGAGAGAGTTGTGTTGTTTTCCTTCCCATCAAGGAATGAGTACACAGTAACAGCATTTCAGCAGTAAAGGTCCAACTCACAAAGCCTTCAACGTTTTATCGTTCTCCTTTATTGGTTAACACAACCAACCAAATTGCTAAGCATACGCCTGCTGTATCAGTGAGATTGTGATCAGATGCAGATTGTGTGTCACGTACAACTCGGAAACCCCTTGCTCATGAATACCAGCTCAGCTTCCTTCCTTCAGACCTGTCTAGAACCCGTTGGTGGTGGTTATCAGAGCTTGACCGAGGAATGGGTCAAAGATAGTTCACCTCTAAGTAGGGTATCTAAGTAAGCTACTTAATATGGTGCTCTGTCTCTGACACGTAGCAAGGCAGTCAAGCAAATCACAGAAAGCCAAAGTCTTATATTACTGTAGGAGTTCACCTCTAAGTCAGCACTTTTAATTCACCCTTCATACACACACTTTCTCTTTTCCTGCCTTTCAAAGACAGGACGACCAGGGACCCTCACGAAATCAACATATCTGTGTTTTCTGTTTCTTTAATGAAGTTTCCAACTAGTGTTTTTTTTTTTTTAGCAACACCACCACTGGAGAGGAAGTTGGAGGTCATCCCTTCAAGAAAGAACAGATAGTGGCTGTTGAATTGGGATTCTTGTGCATTGTGTTATGACATCAATTATACAAATACGCACCAGGGGCCATTGACTAGGGAGATGATATCATCTCCACCTCCTTGAAATGCTAAGCGTTGGCTCAAGGTTAAGAGGTTCTTAAAGACCATCAGTGAGAAGGGAGTCAATTGCCTCACTTCTTAATAAAAGCTTAACGAATTCCTTAATAACAGCTTGTAGGCACACATCTACCTTATCTACAACTTAAGAATTTGGTCTAGTGGTGAAGGCACCCAGCTTGGAACCAGAGGTGGTGAGTTCTAGTCCTGACTTAGGTGATTTGAGCAAATCAACAGGAGATGGTGAGTTCTAGTCCTGCCGGCAAGGACTCCACAGTTCAACCCGGAGATACAAATATTCTTTTCTATGGGCATTCATTTTCTTCCTACCTTAATTTCTTACTTCGGGGAGAATGAGACCTTTGTCTTCTGATACCAGCCTTTTCTTGCAGCAAGCTGGAATGCAATTAATTGATGGCTTCACCCATCTCCAATTGCCTTAATGGACACACGGCATCAATACATGGCTGTGGTCAAAAGCTCTCATTGGCCTTGGAAAGGTTGCAAAGGCAGAGTGTGTGTTGTTGCCAGCCGAGGTCCACTGTGAGAGGCAGGTGGGTTAGGATCTTGACAGCTCTCTTGTTCCTACTCAGTGGGAAATGACTTGGTTTCTTTTAATGGGGAAGAAGCAGGAGCTCCCCACAACCTGCTGGATGGGCTACACGCAGCTGGGATTGCTTCGAGCCAAAAGATTGTTGACATTTCTCTGTCCTTTGTCAATAGATAATGGTTGACTTTGAACCAAACCACTGAGTCTCCACCAGCACTCGTCTCTGGCCACGATGCAAATTTCTCTGACATCTGGGTGGAGGAGAGGAACAATCGTCCTATTTTTTAAAAAAAAAACTTTCCAATTGTTTTTATGGAGAACAAATTTGGAAATCATGAGTCATCTGTCATCGGCAGCTGTCTTGTGTTTGGAGCTGTCAGATTGTCTAGGGTTACATCTGTGTGGAGGGCTAGCTCTGATTTATCTCCAGAGACGTATTTTGTTCTCCCAAATCAGCAGCAGTAGATCAGGGACAGCTGCCCCCCAAATTAAAACCCTGTGATTCTGAAACCAGAATTCCAGTCGGAAGGGATCTCGGAAGGACCCCTACTCAAGTAGGAGATTGTATACCACTTCAGACAAATGGCTGACCAGTCTTTCCTTGAAAACCTGCAGTGAGGGAGCACCCACAACCTCTGGAGGCAAGCCATTCCACTGGTTAATTGTTTCCACTGTCAGGAAATTTCCCCTTAGTTCTAGCTTAGATCTCTCTTTGTTGAATTTCCATCTGTTATTTTATCCTGCCCTCAGATGATTTGGAGACTAGGTTGACCCCCAATTCTTTGAGATAGCTCCTCAAATATTGAAAGACTGCTATCATGTCACCCCAGTCCCTCTTGATGGCTTCCCATTTGCCCTCTTGTTGGGCTATTTGTTTATCTGTTGCCCATCAGTCTGGCCACACACAATACTCTGTAGAGTCCACCATACTGTTGCCAGCACGCTGAATGGTAATGCTGGTTTCTTGATTTTGGATGTTCAGTCGGTACCACAGGCGACAAAACCTGGCAAAGCCCCCTTGCTTTGTGTCCCTCACTGTAACGTGCTTAATGAGGCCCTAATTTGATTCCATTTACTCCAATTAGTTCAGTTTGATTTTGTTTACTTCAGATATTTGATTAAACTTTGCTTAAAATGGAACTAATCAAAGGAGCAGTTGAACTTAGTTAAACAAGCAAACTAAGCGAACTAAGATTTAATCCGAAGCAGATGCCCCGCTTCGTCTCTTGTCCTGTTGGCAAGGAACTCCATGGAGGAACAGGATTAGGAGAACAAAGGCAGCTGCAGCTGGGAGACCTGGTTCAAATTTGGCTGTGTCCACACAACACGTCAAGTTCGCTGCGGTTCAGTGTGTCACGGAAACCAAGCCAGTGTGTGAGTGTGTGGTTCATTTGAAATTCAGGCAAATCCGTGTCATTGGGTTAACTCAATCAGCTTTTGAACCCAGCCCTTGAGGGAGCTGCCAAGTTGGAGTTATACCATCTTCCGGGTTTCTTCAAGGATGGGGGAAGAAAAGAGGTTGATCATTGGTTGCCTATCGGTCTCCGAGCGCAATTCAAAGTGTTGGTCATTACCTATAAAGCCCTTTATGGCATTGGACCAGGATACCTACGGGACCGCCTTCTGCCACATACTTCCCTACGACCGGTGAGAGTGCACAGGGTCGGCCTCCTCCGGGTCCCGTCAGCGAAACAATGTCGTCTGGCGGGCCCTAGGGGGAGGGCCTTCTCTGTTGTGGCACCCGCCCTCTGGAACCAACTGCCTCCTGAAGTCCGCGCTTCTCCCACTCTCCCGGCCTTCCAAAAGAATCTTACAACCTATCTTTGCCAGCAGGCCTGGGGATGATTGTGGATTGTTGTGTGAATGATGAATGTGTGTGGGGTTTTCATTTTTAAATATTTTTGTTTGGACTTAGATTGTGATCTGTTGTTTTATATGTATGTTGTAAGCCGCTCCGAGTCTTCGGAGAGGAGCGGCATATAAGTCCAAATAAAATAAATAAAATAAAATAAAGTGATTTCTTTGAGAAAGAAATGCTTGTGGGTTTGAATGTAGGGACCCATAAAGATGGCTAAACTTGGGTTCTATTCTGATTTTTTTGCATGGTATACCATGGTAACTTGTGTGTTGATTTATACGTATCTTGTCTTTGTTATTTTTGCAAATAACATATCCCCCTCACCCTATTTTCCCTGCAGAAACAATCCTATGAGGTGAGTTGGGCTGAGAAAGAATGACTGGCCCAAAGTCACCCATCTGGCTTTCATGCCTAAGGCAGGACTAGAACTCCCTAAAGCTCATAGCTAAGAAAGTGAGGACAAATAAAGGGAAATATTTCTTCACCCAGAGGGTCGTTGATTTATGGAATTCACTTCCAGAAGGGGTCGTGACAGCTGTCAGCCTTGACAGCTTCAAGGCAGGGCTAGATAGATTCATGGATGCCAAGTGTATCGGTGGTTATTAAAACGGATGTCTATGTGCCGCCTCTATGTTGGTTGAGGCAGGCAGGATTCCCTTGAGTACCATTTGTTGGGGGTCAAGGGAAAGGGAGGGTTTTGCCTTCTCTTTCTGCTCAAGATCCCCATGTACAATTGGTGGGCCACTGTGTGACACAGAATGCTGGACTCGATGGGCTTTGGCCTGATTCAACATGGCTCTTCTTATGTTCTTATGTTCACCATTTCCTGGTAATTGACCCAAAGCCCCACAGCTGACTTTCATGCCTAAGGCAGGACTAGACATCTAGTCCATCTCAACATCACCCAGTAATTGGCTCCAAGTCACCCAGCCAGACTTCACGCTTAAAGAAGGACTATAACTCAGGGTCTCCTAGTGATTGGCCCCAAAGTCATCCATCCAGCTTCCAAATCTAAGGCCGGACTAGAACTCATGGTCCCCTAGTTTTTAGCTTGATGCCTTCATCACCAGTGCAAACTGCCTGATAGTTAAGGCATGCAGGGGAGAAGAACATCCTTTGTATTCGTGCACAGGTGGTCTATTCTATTTCACCTGTGCCTGAGTGGAAACATGGTATAGAATTGAAAAAAGAAGGATTTCCACTCACATTTTGCATGCTAGACCCAGGCAGAGCGGGATGTTTTGATTGGTGCCCTGAGTTATAACTGTCACAAACATCAAATATCCATTCCCAGACAGAGAAATAAATATATTGCTTTATTCTCTCTCTTTCTTTTGAGTGATTTGTTTTATCTCCAGGCAAATGTCATTTTCTGCCTCTTAGAAGCTTCCCCCCCCTTTTTTTCCATATTGCTGCATTGAGTTGTTTGGTTTTGCTAAGGTCTGAAAGGAGATAAAATGAAGTGCATCATTAAAAAAAGGCCCTTGAGATAATAGAGGGGGAAAAAAAGCATGACAGAATAAGGAAGGAAGCAGATGGTTAAGCGTTAAACTGCACTTGTTACTCCCACATCTGGCAAAATACAGCACCTGTACAAGTGCCAAAATACATCTGAAGAGCATTCTGATTTAAATAATATGTTTTTCATTTGAGAACAATTAACACCAATGTTTGCATAGTGTGAAATGTGGAGCTCGTCCACATTTTATGTCTGCAAAAAGAATGGGGACACCAGAGCCAGGGGTTTCTTCGCAATGAACATGGAGTGTCACCGTGATGCTTTCATCTACCAAATCTTCTTTGTAGTGGAGGGTGTGTGTGTGTATGGTTGTGTCTATGTGTCTATGTGTGCATAGCATTTTGCACTCAACCTACTACTCTTTAAAGCAGCTGTATCTTTTTCTAGGATCATGCATTTGCAATGGGTTTTGAAGCAAAGGCACAATAACAACAACAACAACAATAGTAAAGTTGGAGGGTACCTTGGAGGTCATCTACTCCAACCCCCTACCCAGGCAGGAAACCCTATACCATTTCGGACAAATGGCTGTCCAGTCTCTTCTTAAAAACTTCCAGTGTTGGAGCATTCACCGCTTCTGGAGGCAGGTTGTTCCACTGGTTAATTGTTCTCACTGTCAGGAAGTTTCTCCTTAGTTCTAGGTTGCTTCTCTCCTTGATTGGTTTCCATCTGTTGCTTCTTGTCCTGCCTTCAGGCGCCTTGGAAAATAGCTTGACTCCCTCTTCTTTGGGGCAGCCCCTGAGATATTGGAACACTGCTATCATGTCCCCCATCGTCCTTCTCTTCATTAAACTAGACATCCCCAATTCCAGCAGCCTTTCCTTATATGCTTTAGCCTCCAGTCCCCTGATCATCTTTGTTGTTCTTCTCTGTACTCTTTCTAGAGTCTCAAGAGTTGCAGTCACCCATGTCTACAGAGAAAAAATGATTTTGGAATGACATTTGAAACTAGCTGTGAAGAATTAGAACTTGGAAGAGGGAATGCTATGTAGACTTCCTTGATCTCTTGGAGGAAAAGTGAGATATAAGTCAAATGAAGACAGAGACCAGATGACCATCTGTTGTGGTTCCTGCTTTGGGTAGAGCTGCTCTAGATGATTCTCAATCCTGACTGGCCGAAGGTTGACTCAGCTTTCCATCCTTCTGAGGTTGGTAAAAAGAGGACCCAGATTGTTGGGGGCAAGAGGCTGACTCTATAAACCCCTTAGAGAGAGCTGGAAAGCACTGTGAAGCGGTCTATAACAGGGGTCCTCAATCCCCGGTCTGTGGACTGGCACCAGTCCACAGCATGCCGCAACTGGGCTGCACAAACAAGTGAAGCCCCATCTGTGAGATGCACGCAGTAGGCAAAACCATGCCCTCTCTAGTTTGTTGAAAAACCTTTCTCCATGGCACTGGTCCCTGGTGCCCAAAAAGTTAGCGGCCTCTGGTCATTAAGTCTAAGTGCTATTACTATTTTTTTTCCAGACCTGTGCTGCAAGTTTGGTTGTCTAGTTCATCTCCCCTGCAAAACTCATTACATTTGTGAATTTGAAAATGACAGTTGACTAGTGCATTCTCTCTCTCTCTCTCTCTCTCTCTCTCTCTCTCTCTCTCTCTCTCTCTCTCTCTCTCTCTCTCTCTCTCTCTCTCCCTCCCTCCCTCCCTCCCTCCCTCCCTCCCTCTCTCACTCACTCACTCACTCACTCACTCACTCACTGCAATGTCTGTTTCCCACCACCAATTTGTTTTTATTACAGTTTTCTTGCACGTAATACAGATGGCAGCTGTTTTCTTTAGGATGTTTGCTTAGTTTTAACAGAGTGTTTAGACAGACAAAGTGGTGTGCAGGGAGAAGAGAAAGCAATTTCCTTTCCCCCCCTTTCTTTTATTCTTCATTAAACACTCTGCTGTCCTAATCCCCACTCCATGTCTTAATAAATAGCTTTTTTTTAATTTTAAAAAAAAAGAAAAGCAAAATTGTATCTTGACTTTAGATCCGTTAATATACTTACGTTTTACAGCAAATCTGGATTGACACATTGGGCATAGCTTGTGTATATAACATTAATGGAATAATTTGAATAATTGGCTGGGTTCCCACCCCACTCTAAATCTTCACTTGTGATTTGCGCGCACACACACACGATGCCTGACAACGGGTAACCAAAAGCAAAGGAACTGAATGATGGCTAAAAACACGATGCGTGAACCAAGCTTATGAAAAAGAATTGCTGAGATGGTTCAAACGTCCGTTGGCTTTCTGATAGTGCTGCCAGATGGTTGAGATTTCCAATGGTTATGGATCCCATTAGATATGAGCACAACTTTGATTTGCTGATCAGTCACCCCTGGGCTTAAAAAAAGTCTAATCTGCAACCTGCAGAGAATCCAGATCTGGTCATCTCCTAGAGGCAAGCTGTGTTCGATTCCTCGTGAGGTGTGGACCTTTCTCAATAACAATAGCAATAGCACTTAGACCAGGGGTTCTCAACCTTGGCAACTTTAAGACTTGTGGACTTCAACTCCCAGAATTCCTCAGCCAGCTTTGCTGGCTGAGGAATTCTGGGAGTTGAAGTCCACAAGTCTTAAAGTTGCCAAGGTTGAGAACCCCTGACTTAGACTTATATACCGCTTCATAGTGCTTTATAGCCCTCTCTAAGTGGTTTACAGAGTCAGCCTCTTGCCCTCAACAATCTGGGTCCTCATTTACCAACCTCGGAAGGATGGAAGGCTGAGTCAATCTTGAGCTTGTCAGGATTGAACTCCAGGCTGAGGGCAGTGAATTAGCTTGCAATGCTGCATTCTAGCCATTGTGCAGGGAGGAGAGGGGCGGAAGGAAGGAAGGAAGGAAGGAAGGAAGGGCAATAGCACTTAGATTTATATACTACTTCACAGTTTACAGAGTCATCCAATCGCCCCCCAACAATCTGAGTCCTCATTTTACTGACCTCGGAAGGATGGAAGGCTGAGTCGACCTTGAGCCAGTGAGAATCGAACTCCTGACAGTGGGCAGAGTCAGCCTTCAACGCTGCATTCTAACTACTGCATATCATGGACAGATGGATGGAATTAAGGACAGATGGATGGATGGATGGATGGTAGGATGGAAGGAAGGAAGAAGAAAAGGAAGAACAATAGCAATAGCCCTTAGACTTATATACCGCTTCACAGTGCTTTACCAGCCCTCTCTAAGCCATTTTCAGAGTCAGCCTCTTGCCCCCAACAATCTGGGTCCTCATTTTATCGACCTCGGAAGGATGGAAGGCTGAGTCAACCTTGAGCGAGTCAGAATCGAACTGCAGGCAGCCAGCAGTCAGCAGAATTAAGCCTGCAGTACTGCATTCTAACCACTGCGCCACCCTGACTCCATATAGATAGTCCTCGACTTAACAGCCAAAATTATTTCTTTTGCTAAGCAAGGCGGTTGTTAAATGAGCCGTGCCAGTTTGTAGGGCCATTTTTTTTCCTCACAGTTGTGAAGTGAAACATGCTGCCATTAAGTGAATCTGGCTCCCCCCGCTGATTTTGCTTATGGGCAGCCCCGCTAAAACAGCAACCACAGGACAGCAAGGAGAGATTCAGAAAGCAGGAATTCTTTGGAAAGCTTCTTGGTTCAACTGGGAGCTGGATGCTCCCACCGGTTCCAAAGAAAGGCTTCTTGAATTGCAGCTATTTGCTCACCGAAGTTTTCCTTTGGAAAAGAACCCAGCGACCTGCCAGCTGATAATCTGCTCCTTCTTTATACTTAGAAACGCTCGGTCCTAGCGAGTTTTGGGTGGTGAGGACGGCTTGAAGTTGAGAAGTGTGTTGTCCATCATTGTTTTACAGAAACACGTTGGCGCAATTCTTCTCCAAGCGTGGTTGGCTGTGACCCATTTCAGTACGCCAGACGCCGAGGTGCTTAAGTCCTTGATTCACATCCTTCTAGTTCTGCTTTGTAGAAGGAAGCAGAAGGCTTAAGTTGGCCGACAGATTTAAAGCTGAAAAAAAAATAATCCATTTCTGGGCAGAGGAGAGCAAGGCCATGCCAGTTGGCCAGCCTGCTCCCTGCTGTGGTTTTCTTCCTTGCAAAATATTCTCCGTCGCCAAAAAGAGAGAAGACCGGCCCGAATCCAGGCAAAGAAAATTCAAAGCGTGCAGTGAACCCTGGCTTTTTTTTTCTTATTTTTTTTTTTTTTTTGCCCTTCACTGAAGAAATTACATTTTTTTACTCTGAAGTCGGAATTCTTGCCTGTAATTCTAGATTAGGAAAGGGAGAAGGAGGAGAGAGAGAAAAAAAAGTGCCTTGGCAGACAGATTTTTCAGGAAATCCTGGTGGTGTAGAACGGAGCAAAATTCCTTTATTTTGGCAAACCCAGGTGGGGCCAAGTTCAGAGTGCTAATTTAGATAACGTTTATTGTGGCACACGAACTCTCCAATTCAATTAGAGCTTTTGGAGAGAAACGTCGATTGGAGCGCCAGTAAAGAAGAAGCTTTATTTTGCGTTGTAGTTTAAAGAGAAGTCAAGGGAGAGAAGAGAGGCAGCGTCAGATCCTTGATTTAGGATGGTTCAACAATGCAGAGAAAAAGGGGGAAAATGTCCACAGGATTCAATTAAGTACTGCGGTGATTCAATATTTCTTTTTTCTTTTTTTTTTACTGTTTACTTATATTTACTTATTTATTTATTTGTTTGTTTATTTATTTATTTTGACTTAGGGTATATGCCGCCCTTCTTCCCAGACTCAGGGCGGCTCACAGCAAAAATACAAGTACAAAAATATAAATCAATTAAAATAGTAATATACAATATAAAAACTATATAACTATTACCACTCATACAACATACAGTCCCAATCAAAGGCCCAGGGGCAGAGCGCAGCTGACACGCCCCAGGCCTGCCTGCGTAAATGTGTTTTTAAGAGTTTTCGGAAAGCTAGGAGGGAGGGAGCAGTACGAACCTCTGAGGGAAGTTGGTTCCAGAGGGCTGGGGCAGCAACAGAGAAGGCCCTAACCCTAGGTCCCACCAGACCTAACAGACGGGACCCGTAGGAGGCCAACCCTGTGTGCCCTAACCGGTCGCTGGGATTCATGGGGCAGAAGACGGTCCTTATATCCTGCCCTTATTATTTTTATCAATAGCTCAAGACAATGAACATATCCAACACATCTTTCTCCTCCTCTTTTCCTCAACCACAATCCTGTGAGGTGGGCTGCCCTGAGACAGAGTGATTGACCCAATGTCCTGGTTTTCATGCCTGACACAGGACTATAACTGCCAGTCACCTAGTGATTGACCCAAAGTCACCCAACTGGGTTTCATGGTTAAGGCAGAACTATAACTCCCAGTCACCTGGTGATTGGCCCAAAGTCACCCAGCTGGCTTTCATGGTTAAAAGCTGGGACTTGAACTCACCATCTCCCGGTGATTGGTCCAAAGTCACCCAGCTGGCTTTTATGGCTAAGCAGGACTATAATAACTCCCAGTTAACCCAGGTCACCCAGCCGGCTATCATGGCTAGAACTCATAGCCTTTTGCCTTCTAGTCTGGTGCCTTCACCACTAGACCAAAGTGGCTCTCCAGGTTTTCTTAACAAATGTGATAAAAATAGTCATAATAGTTGGGGCCGGTCACGTGATGGCTTGCTTTACAACTGTACTTACGGTGGAAATCCAATTCCAGTTGTGTGTTGAAGACTACCTATCATTTAAAAGACAACGCACCTTCCAAGCCATCCAGTAACAGAGGGAATCAATGTGTGTGCGTGTGTGTGTGTGTGTATCAGTGTCTTCCTTTCTCTGTCTGCAGCTCTTGCAAATGTAATAAAGAGCTGGAGGGCTGTTACAATGAAGTAAGTGGTTCCTGGGTGACCTGTGGGAATCTCCCTCTTGGCTTCTTCTGTTGATGCGAGTTTGCATTGAATAGTAATGAATATATTATTCATTGCCACCCACCAGGGAGAGCATTGTGGCACTCCGCGCATAGATCTGTAACAACAATATTGCCGGTGAAGAAATGGAAAGCATGCCAGAGAGAGAGAGAGAGAGAGAGAGAGAGAGAGAGAGAGAGGAGAGAGAGAGAGAGAGAGAGAGAGAGAGAGAGAGAGAGAGAGAGAGAGAGAGAGAGAGAGAGAGAGAGAGAGAGAGAGAGAGAGAGAGAGAGAGAGAGAGAGAGAGGAAGGGAGACAAGGAAGCTGTTTAACAAGATTGAGGAGCTCGATAGCAGCTCCTTCAGGGGGGAAAAATGTGAGATAAATTTCAAACAGGGAGAGAGAAATCTCCGCTCGCCACTTTGGGGAAGAGATGCATGAAACTCTGTTGGCGGAAAGTTGGTTCTTTCTCTCGCTCTCTTTCAAGAGTTATCTTGGAAGGCCAGGTGACACTCTTGAGTCATGTAGCCCTCCAAGCTGGCCAGAGGTGGGTCGGGGTGAGTCCATGAGGATGGATCAAATAGGTGGGTTGGAAAAGGTGAAGGGCAAGAAGTAGTTTTCACCCGTCTAGAAGTTAATGAGCAAAGCCAAATTCGCTTAATGACCATGTGGTGGATAGAATATTCGTAGCTCAGGGTTGAAGGAGGAAGATTGTGGGGTCCTGGCTGCTCTCTGAGCTTGGTGGTTTTCTTGCAGACGTTTCATGACCCAACTAGGTAATATCATCAGGGCTAGAAGGGAGTGGGGTTTGTGGGGTGGAGAAGGAGCAGGGAGGAGGAGGAGGGGGAGGACGAGGAGGACGAGGAGGAGGAGGGCGGCTGTGGGGTCCTTGGTGCTCTCTGAGTTTGGTGCTTTTCTTGCAGACGTTTCATGACCCAACTAGGTAACAGCATCAATGCTAGAAAGGAGGGAGGTTTTCAGACAGAAAGAGGAGGAGGGGGGGAGGAGGAGGAGGAGGAGGAGGATTGTGGTTCCTTAGTGCTCTCTGAGCGTCATGGTTTTCTTACAGACATTTCATTACCAAATTAGGTAACATCATCAGTTACCTAATAAAACGTCTAGTCTGGTAATTAAACGTCTGCAAAACCACCCTCCAAACTCAGACAGCACCAAGGAGCCCGCAGACCGTGTGATGCCCTGATTCCTTTAACATCCATGGCAAAAAAAAAAGGTGATATAATCAAGTCTGGTTCACTTAACAACCCGTATATTGTAAGTCACCTGTACTAAGAAATGTGTGGCAGAGAAGAATGGCTCAGAAGGAGACACCTAAGCTCATGTAGACCTTCTCCACTATTCCAGCCTGAAAAATGAGTCAAAACCAACTCAGGGTTTCGTCCTGCTGGGTGCCACTTGCTGAATCCCATTCCCCGAAGCTTCTCAGTGGCACATCTCCTAGAGGAAAATGGCAGACAGTAATGGGTGGCTGTTTCCTTTCCATCTGGGGTCATCAGAGGTGAGTGTCTGACCTTATCTTGTCAACCCCTGCAGGCCCTAAGGTAAAAGCAGATGTTGATTGCATGTTCCCGCTGCTCTGTGCATGCAGATAGATCTTCAGAGCTTCACATGGAACATCTGGCATTTTTGCCTCAAGCTTCTCTTACTTCAGGGGTTGAGCAGCTGCAAGCATGAACTGAGGTCTTTGCAGGCATGAAACCATGTATTTGGGCTCAAAAGGTGCAGTTTACCTGGTTTCTACTCCTCTTCCATTTACCCTCTAGGCAAAACCTTTTTTTTCTGTCCTCATGGCCAACGGAGGATATTTGGAAGGTGAAAGTATTGATGTTCTGCACTGATGTTTGTGGATAACAAGGGCCAAAGATCTGGCATGGAATTGTGACAAAACTCAACATGTTTATGATATCTTGGCTGGGATGGGCCTCATGACTCAAGCCTATAAATATTTCTCAACTCTTGATTATTACCGTGTGACAATCTTCCCTTATCTGAAGATCAGTAAGTAAGCATCCACAGGCTGTTGCCAAAGAGGAAACTATTATGGTTTGTTTATTCTACGTACATTCAAGCCAGCATAATACAACAGAGGCCATAATTCTTGTCTGCTTATAGGAGACCATTCCATCTTCAGTTCTAAATACATTTCTTGAATTTCAAGTGAAAGAAGTCCTGCTCTTTCAGTTTTAAAGTTTTTTTATTATTATTATTCTGATGGTGAGAGAGAGAGAGAGAGAGAGAGAGAGAGAGAGAGAGAGAGAGAGAGAGAGAGAGAGAGAGAGAGAGAGAGAGAGAATAAAAAAATCAGGTTTGCCTTTGAAAAAAATCTTGATGTAAAGTCCCACATTCCCTGGAAGCTTTTTGAAGTCAACATTTCTTAATGAACCATAGCATAATTAACTCTGGGTGATGTTTTTTCAGCTACACTGAATTATTCCAGCAGCCAGGTTAAACATGCCTCAAATTGAAATCCTATCCCTTCTCATTACCTAGATCTAATCAATAATATTAATTGGGAAAACAGGAGGATCTCTTTATTAATCTAGCTGGATAGGCATGCTTTTGAACTACAAGGCAACAAAGTGATGAAGCTTGGTTTATAGTTGGGTGTCCAGGATTTTATGGTCTGCTGTTCCGGTCTCACATCCCAAATATGGCTGCCTTGTTATTGTTGTTAGTTGCGAAGTCATGTCCGACCCATCGCGACCCCATGGACAATGTTCCTCCAGGCCTTCCTGTCCTCTGCCATCTTCTGGAGTCCATTGAAGCTCAGGCCTGCGGCTTCAGTGACTCCATCCAGCCACCTCGTTCTCCGTCGTCCCCTTCTTCTCTTGCCCTCCATCTTTCCCAGCATCAGGCTCTTCTCCAGAGAGTCCTTCCTTCTCATTCGGTGGCCAAAGGACTTGAGTTTCAACTTCAGGATCTGGCCTTCTCAAGAGCAGTCGGGGTTGATATCTTCCAAGACTGACCTGAACACCTTGCTGTCCAAGGGACTTAGCTATTAATTCAGAAAGATGAAGAATTTTAGGAATGTGGTTTGGAAATGTGTTAATCCAGCCTGGTGAGGATCGCAGCTGAATTTTCAGATCGCTGAACGTGGCAGTGAAACTGTGAGGGAAATAAAAAGATGAAAACTTTATTCCTAAACAACATCTACATCTACAAAGAGGCAATCAAAACTCTTAATATGATCTTATGCTTAATGTTGTTTGCTTTAATATTGAAAAAGCGGATTGAATTTCTAACTCAGATTAGTGAATTTCTACCTCAGGATCTTTTGTTAGGGATTATAAAAGATTGCACTATTACTGAGACGAAGTTAATTCTGAAGCGCGAATGAACAATATGTGATAGACTAGATATAGTAGATAGACCATATACAAGAGCTGTATTTTCAGGTCTTATGAGGACAGCTTATTAATATGAGCCCAGATCTAATGTTGATTGCTTTAATACTGGAAAAGCGTACTGAATTTCTACCTCAGGATACTGAATTTCTACCTCAGGATCTTTTGTTAGGGAACATAAAAGATTGCACTACTACTGAGACGAATTTACTTCTAAAGCTCGAATGAACAATAGGTGATAGACTAGAAACAGTAGATAGACCATATATAAGAGAAACACCAATCAAATAAAAGGTACCAGGCGTATAGTTGAGGCTTGACGTGAGGAGTGAGGAATGTTTACTAAACCAGACGTTTACAAAGACTGATCCTTAGAGTTGTATTGCAGGTTATATGATGATTGCTTTTTAATACGATCTTATGTTTAATGCTGATGGTTTTAATAAAATAATTTAAAAAAAAAAAGAGACAATCAAAAGACTATAAAATGGAAACAAAAGACCAAAACACCTCCTTGTCAGCAATCAACACCGAGATGAACAGAGATTAACACCAGGATTAATGCTAAATCAACAATCCAGAAGCAAATAACACCCCAATCGAGAAACTACCAACTCAGACAAACAGACAGTAAACAAGGGCCTAATCAAGGAGAACACACCCACCAATATTGATGCTAGCATATAAACAGAGAGCAAAGCCCACTCCTTTCTAGCACTGATGATGGTGCCTAGTTGGGTAATGAAATGTCTGCAAGAAAACCACCAAGTTTAGAGAGCACCAAGGATCCCAGAGTCGTCATCCTCCTCCTCCTCCTCCTCCTCTCTGCAAACCCCACTCCCTTTTAGCACTGCTGATGTTACCAAGTTGGGTAACATCTGCAAGGAAACAACCAAACACGGAGAGCATCAAGGACCCCTCATTTCAAACATTCCCTTCTATTTCAAGTGAACTCAGCCACCCTCCTGTATCAGACTTGGAAAAAAAAACCCCCACAGACGACTAATGTCACTGCCTTTTATGATTCTTTCTCTCTGTGTGTATGTTTGGGTGTATGTTTGTCTGTGCAAATGCTACCCTTGACTCAACTCTTGTAGGAAGTTATTATCCCAGCCTGATGATTCATCCTTGCCTCTGGTGATGCATTAGAAGGAGAAAACTTTCCTCAGGAAGAAACATGAGAAAGAAAAGCAGATCTGATGATCTACCCGAGCTTTCTTTTGCTCCGATTGGTTGCTGTTTGTCGGTCCCACCACCAATGTTGAAATGGTGGGCTTAAAAAAGGCACTTGTTTCTCAGTGTCAATCTTTATTTAGAGTTTACTTTAAGATCTTTCAGGCCTACCTTAAGAGGAAGCTTGAAAGCTTTTGCGATGCCTGGCCTTACAGAAGAGGCTTAATTCTTTTCCAAAAACTGCTCTGCTATGTCCACAAGTCATAAAAGGGCCAAGTTTGAAGACCCCCTGATCTATATTCTTTGTAGACCGCTGGCCATTTGCCTTCTTTTAGAGATCTGTTCAGGCCACTTGGAGGTTTATCTGTGTCTTCAGAGTCACCTGAGTGGTGCAAATGGGTGTGGAGCCTTCTTGGAATTGTTGAAAGGACTGTGTTGTAGACTGGAGATAGATAATGTCATATCGTCTTCAAAAAACAAACAAACCAAAGTCCAGTTGCCTCGTGGAAAAAGCACCTTTGGGATTTTACAGACCTGTGAACTTCAGAAGCTGGAGATCCTCCCAATTATTTAAGAAATGACATTTAAACCGCAGTGTTTCTCAACCTTGACAATTTTAAGGCACGTGGACTTCAACTCCCAGAATTCCACAGCCAGCAATGCTGGCTGTGGAATTCTGGGAGTTGAAGTCCACGTGCCTTAAAATTGTCAAGGTTGAGAAACACTGATTTAAAGGGTCTTCTCTTTGGTGGTTCCACTCGTTTCCCAATGTGTCCCTGCTTTGCGGTCGGCCATGGGAAAGATTTTGAAAAACCTCTCTCTTTGTTGTCCGTTCTTAAGGCTGTCGTTTTTTGTGTGTGTGTGTGTGTGTGATACACAGGACTGTTCTGAATAACTCTTTGCCCTTTGCAGCTCTTGTGATGTTTTTACTAGCTCCATTTATTTTCCTCCTTTTGGAGGAAGTGCTCAAATGTATAATAAGCTTTTCTCTCTCCCCCATTGCCCTCCTCATCTTGGAAAACTAAGATAATAACCTATTCCTGCTGATTAAACTGACATGGGTGTCAGTTATGAAAGACCTGGCTCATCAGATAACGGCTAGACAGATGTTTCGAGGATTTCCTGTATAAATAATTCAATAGATGGATTAGTATAAATCCATAATAAGTACATCGCTGGGTGAGTTGTAGATCTGGGAATGGAAGGAAGGAAGGAAGAAAGGAAGGAAGGAAGGAAGGAAGGAAGGAGGGAGGGAGGGAGGGAGGAAGAAAAGGAAGGAAGGAAGGAAGGAAGGAAGGAAGGAAGGAAGGAAGGAAGGAAGGAAGGAAGGAAGGAAGGAAGGAGAAAAAGTCTCATTTTTGCGGTTAGATTTGTTCTTTTCAGCTATCTTCCAAGGATGCTTAAAACAGCACATAGATTTTATTATATAGCGCTTGGTGCTTCACGCTTTTGAAAAGACTTTGGTTTTCAAGCACACCCATCAAATTCACATGTCAAAGGAGTAAGTGAAAAGAACATTATTTGCTCAATCGTTGTAATTTCTCTTGGTTCAAAGTTGCACTAGGAAGTAAAATGTCTGGAACTATTTGGTTTCCTTCTCCCCTTCCTCCTGGTTACCTCGCGCTACTTAAAACTTTGCACGTGTCAAGGGAACCTGAAGCAGATGGAGAGATGTCTTCTTTCATTCTATCCCTTTTGTAGCATTAGTGCTGGGATCTAAGGATCATTTGAAGTTATTTTTATCTCTCCCTTGCCCTCCAAATGTGCCTCTTGGCACTTTGGGATATATGTTGGCTTTTCAGTTTCGATGATGTGCAGCAGGGAAGTTGCAAAAACAACAACAGTTGCAGCAGCCCGAAAGGTATATTTCAAAACAGAAAAAGAAAAAAAAGAAGAACTAAACGGCTTTGTTTAATTTTTAATTTGTTCTGGATCACATAAGAGTGTATTTAATCTTCTCTTCGGGAAAGGAAAAGGTTGTTCTCCTGATAGGGAGAAGGGGAGAAGAGACGGAGGAAAGGGTGATGGAAGGGTTTTTAATTAAGTTTTAAAAGAAGAGTGTCATCGAGGGAGCAATTATTAAATTTTATTCTTTCTCAAGTGGCATGTATTGCCAAGAAAATATAGCACACCCATTTTCAAAGCCTGTCTCTGGGGAAACCCAAAGAATTTAAATGGAGAAAGGGGGAAAAAAATGACAGGATCCCCGTCTGTTTCCATGGAACTCTCTTAAGGATCAAGGGGTGTGTTTGTGGGTAAAATACTCTTGTAGTGATTGCTCTTCTTTTTCAATAGCATTGATGCACAACATCAGCTGTTGGATTGACAGCTCAGAAACCATCCTTTCAAAAACATGGGTGCAAGGCTGGAGAAACTGCATCGGCAGTCAGAATGAGATTGAATTTGATTTAATTTAGTGGTCTTGGGCCAGGTTATTTGAAGGACCAGATCCTGTACCTTGCCCTGGTCATTCCTTACCATTTCTTGCCATTATCTAGAGAAGCTCCATGTCAGGGGTGAAGAATCAGGACTGCAGGTTAAGTTCCAATAAAGATGATTTATTGCTCATGCTTATACATCAGAATCTAGTCAACTAAAGTCCAGTATTGTACTGAATTGGTGCTAGATAAGCATCAACAGAGTTCAAGAAGAATTGGATAGACTATTTGTGGGAACAAAAGGACTCCTGGCTGATTCATAACATCACATCGACCTTTAGAGGCAACGATTCATTGACCTCTCTCAGGACATGCAAGAACCCAGACATTCCTTTGCTAGCCATGGTTCCCTTTTTGGAATGGAATGGAATGGAATGGAATGGAATGGAATGGAATAGAATAGAATAGAATAGAATAGAATAGAATAGAATAGAATAGAATAGAATAGAATAGAATAGAATAGAATAGAATAGAATAGAATAGAATAGCAGAGTTGGAAAGGACCTTGGAGGTCATCTAGTCCAGCCCCCTGCTCAAGCAGGAAACCCTATACCATTTCAGACAAATGGTTGTCCAATCTCTTCTTAAAAACCTCCAGTGTTGGAGCATTGACATGGTTGACACCCTCTTCTTTGTGGCAACCCCTGAGATATTGGAAGACTGCTATCGCATCACCCCTAGTCCTTGTTTTCATTAAACCAGACATCCCCAGTTCCAGCAGCCCTTCTTCCTATGTTTTAGCCTCCAGTCTCCTTAATCATCTTTATTGCTCTTCTCTTCACTCTTTGTAGAGTCTTAACATCCTTTTTTACATTTGAGGTGACCAAAACTAAGTGACTATTTCCCCCCTAATAGCTTTTTTTAAAAATGTGGGTGGTAAACCCAAGATAGTGAGTGTGGTAGCCGACCCATAACTCATTTTCATTCTCTTCTTGGTGATGTCACAAGGAGTCTCCCCCGTGGTATAGCTGATCATTAAAGCAGCATGTAACATCTGGTTATTGTTCGTTTAGCTTATTAGCTATTGGTGGAGAAGAGAGGCCAGTACATTAATGGCAAAAGCTCAGAGGGTGTATATTTGGTCATGTCTCACCCTTAAACGGCTCCCATTTATGTGCAAATATGAGCATATGACACCCATAGATAATTAGGTTGCAAATGACTTGGTGAAGCAATTGCACGGTTCCCCTTCCCTACCCAAAGCTTGAAAGTAATTTCAGGTTTTTATAATTATAGAGCAAGTGGACTGTAATAATTTCCAAATGTTCTGGGCTGGTTGGTTTTTTTTCTTTCTTCTTTTAAAAAAAGCAGCAACCACCGCCATCACCACACACATCCACTCTGTCTCTTGCACAAGAAGGACCTGTGGTTATTAATTATGATGGATTTTCATGTTCTCGGTGTTTTGAGTGGAAAGGTTTAACAAGAATTTCTCCTAGCTGTTAGGAAAACGGATTCATAGAACAAAGAATCATGGGAGTGGTAGGGACCTAGAAGCAGTGGTGGGATTCAGCCAATTCGCACCAGTTCGGCAGAACCAGTAGCTATTTTTTCGTTGTCCAGGCCCAGAATGGACTTCTGGAAGCGGCATGCACACAGAGAACCAGTTGTTCACCTATTTGAATCCCACCACTGCCTAGAAGGTCTTCTAGTCCAACCCCCTGCTCAAGCAGGAGACCTTATACCATCCTGGACAAATGGATGTCCAGTCTCGTCGTGAAAACGTCCAATGATGGAGCACCCATAACTTCTGGAGTTTCTACTGATTAATTGTTTGCATTGTCAGAACATTTCTCCTTAGTTCTAGGTTGCTTCTCTCCTTGATTAGTTTCCATCTGTTGCTTCATGTCCTGCCTTCAGGGGCTTTGGAGAACAGGTTGACCCATCTGTGCGAGAGCCCCTCAAATATTAAAAAGACCGCTATCATGTCACTCCTACGCCTTGTCTTCGTTAGACTAGACCTACCTAGTTCCCTCATTCGTTCATGATAGCCTCCAGGCCTCTTCTCCTCTTTGTTGCTCCTCTCTGATTCTTGTATTTTTCTCTTCTAGTACAGGAAAATTCTTAGAAATAAAGCTCGTACTCTGTGGTTTGCCAGTTTCTCACCTTTTCCATGTTTAAGACGTGTTTTTAAAAAGTCACATCTGTAGAAAACCTAGCCAGCGTCAATGCAGATATCTGAAGGTGCCCTGATACTCATCAGCTCCTGATGTCCTGGACGTACAACGGTTCATTTAATAACCATTTGAAGTCACAACAGTACTGAAAACAGTGACATGACCATTTTTCACACCCACAACCGTTGCAGCTTCCCCACGGTCACGTGATCAAAATTCAGACGCTCGGCCACTGATTCATAGTTAGGACGGTTGCCGTGTCCCGGGATCATGTGATTTCCCCCCTCTTGCGACCTTTGGACAAGCAAAGTCAAGGGGGAAGCCAGATTCACTTAGCAACTGTGTGACTACACAACTGCTCTGATTCCCAGTTAACAGCTGTGGCAATTAAGGTCGTAAAATGGGGGTAAGATTCACTTAGCCAATGTCTCACTGTGGTCATAAGTTGAGAACCATGTTGTATAACTTTGCTTTGCTTTAGCGCAGGGGTCCCCAACTGCCAGTCCATGGATCGGTACCGGGCCATGGGCATGATAGCAACCGGTCCACACAAACGAGCAAAGCCCCATCCACGGGATGCAGGCAGCACACAAAATCACGCACTGTCCGGTCCGTGGAAAAGCCTCTCTCCACGGAACCGGTCACTGGTGCTCAAAAGGTTGGGGACATCTGCTTTTGCACCTTCCATTTCTTTTTTCTTCCTTGCTCCTTTCTTTTTCCGCTGTCTCTCTGCTCCAGCTTCTTCAGAAATTGCCTGGAGGCAAAACTCATGTTCACCTCGGAGCCGAGGGAGACGTCAGCCCTTAACAACTAATGGGAAGAGGGAATTTGTGGAAGAAAACCAAGCGAGAGCGAGAGACTCCGGCTTAGCTTCTCTCTGACTAATTTCTGCAGGGACTTGGAGCAGGCTACCAGATGTCAGAACCGATTAAGAGCTAACCTCTGGAGTATATTAGGAGTTGCTGCAGCCAAAGAATGACTGACACCCCTATTCATAAAAGCACCAATCAAACATCAGACAACAATAGCCAGTGTGTCTCCTGGTGTTTCGTTGCGTGGTGACAATTGGATTGCCCGCGAGATGCCTTCTGAAAGTCTGTTCTCTCCTATATTAAAAGAACATGATGGTTCCCAAAGGTGCTTTTTCAAAAGGCAACTGGGCTTTTTTTTCCCCCTCGAAGGCGTTTCACTTCTCACCCAAGAAGCGTTTTCAGTTCTGAACTGAAGTCAGAACCGAAGAAGCTTCTTGGATGAGAAGCGAAACATCTTCAAGGAAAAACAAAGTCCGGCTGCTTTTTGAAACAGCGCCTTTGGGAACCACCACATCCTGGATGACTGAGCATCTCCATAGACAATTACAGCAGTATTGAAAAAAGCGACTTGTGACTTATGACAGTTGCACCGTCCCCACAATCATGTGATCAAAATTCGGGAGCTTGACAACTGGCCTGTATATTTTTTTTAATTATTATTTATTTATTTGTTTATTTTATTATTTGGACTTATATGCCGCTCCTCTCCGAAGACTCGGAACAACTGGCCTGTATTGACTCATCCCCGAGTAACAGATGATATATTTCTGAAAGTAAAAAAGAAGTCCATCTATGACTGTCACCATCCAGCTCAAGAATCCAAATAAAATTCTGGGTTCATTCCATTTCCGAAAATGCTGCATGATTTTGCCGAAGCAAAATTAACTCTGAGTTTCCAACCCCAATTCCTAGACTTAAAAAATAATTTTCCCAGCCAAACCGCCAATGTCTTACGTAATTCATCTCAACAAGTTCATTTTGTTATGGGAACCGTCTGCTTCAAATCCACACCTGTTCTGGTGTCCTTGAGAAGGCTTCAGGCTCCCGTGGTCTTCAGCTGAATCGAAGAGGTTTCGTTTCTCCACTTAACCTACTTGAAAGTAATGTCTCCCTCCCACCCCCCTTAATCTAAAGGCAAGATGCAATGCAGAGGCATGCAGCTACAAAAGTTTTATCCTTGACATGGGTAAAAGAAGAAAATCAGGGCCATTGTTTAGTTCTGATTTGTTGCAAAGAGAGGTGATAATGGCGGTAACTCTGATTGAACTCGCTATGCTTTATGGTTGAATAATGACAGGTGAGAAACCTCTACTTCTTCTGGCTGGGGAATGCACTGTAGGGAAGTAGGTGAGTTAAGATAATAGAATCGTAGGACTGGAAGGGACCTAGCAGGTGTTCTAATCCAACCCATTTTCCAAGGCAGGAGTCCTTAGTCCATGCTGGACGAATGACTATCCAGTCTCTTCTTGAAAACCTCCAGTGATGGAGCACCCAAATGTATCACAATATATGTTAAGGTACCCAGATAATTATAGACATAGGATAATAGAGTTGGAATGTACCTTGGAAGTCTTCAAGTCCAATCTCCTTCCCAAGGCTGGAAGGCCTTGTACCATCACGGACAGATGATTGTCCAACCTTTTCTTGGAAACCTCTAGTGATGAAGCACCATTCTGGGAAGCAAGCGTTTCCACTGATGAATTGTTCTCATTGTTAGGGAATCACTCTTTGGTTCCAGGTTGGACCTCCCTCTGAGGAACTTCCACCCATTGCTTCTTGTCCTGCCTTCAGGTGCTTTGGAGAATAAATATCCACTCTTCTCTGTGACAGCCCTTCTGATATTGGAAGACAGCTATCCCGTGTCCCCCGAGCCTTCCCTTCGTTAGGCTAAGCATACCTAGTTCCCTTAACCGTTCACCATATGATTCAGCCTCTAGACATCTGATCATCTTGAGCTGTGGTGGCGCAGTGGTTAGAATGCAGTACTGCAGGCTCCTTCTGCTGACTGCCGGCTGTCTGCAGTTCGACAGTTCGATTCTCAGCGACTGAAGGTTGACTCAGCCTTCCATTCTTCCGAGGTCAGTAAAATGAGGACCCAGATTGTTGGGGGCAACAGGCTGAGTCTCTAAGCCACTTAGAGAGAGCTGTAAAGTACTGTGAAGCAGTATAGAAGTCTAAGTGCTAATGCTATTGCTATCTTGGTGACTCTTTCTAGGGTCGGAGCATCTTTTTTCCCTGCTTTTTGCTCCTGCCTGCAAGGAAAGAATCAAATTGTATCGTGGGTTGTCGCTTCCCCACTGACCCAGGGGAGTCGTGCAGGCCTTAGATTATCTGGATTACAGAGCTGTGGATGGTTTTGGACAGCTGCGTTTATCTCCTCTAAACCAGGGACCCCTAGCAGGAGAAGAGTGTTTGCATATGTGATTAAGAACATAAAAAAACGGGGTCAGCCCTTGAGTTGGCCGGAGTGCAGTTGCATTCCAGGCCTCCCTCCTCACATTCTCTTCTCCTCCTGCCTTCCTCCCCAACAACCACATGTGGTCAAGTGAGGAACAGATGGTGGGTCAGGATTTCCACGTCAATCCCTTCCCGTTAAAAGTGCAGGTGGAAAGGGGATATATCTGGAAGAGGGAACAAGATCTGAAGGGAAGGGGGGCTTTGATCCACGGTTTCCAGCAGGACCCGAGAGAACTGGAGAAAGAAAACAGAGATTCTTGTAAAGAGATCGCCTTCGCGGTTAGTCGATTCGGCAGGAGAAATACTACAGATGGCCCCCAACCTAGGACAATTCATCCCGTGACTGTTCAGAGTCACAACGGCACTGAAAAAAAGCGACTTAGGACCATTTTCTTTCTACACTTATGACCGTGGCAGCCTCCCTGTGGTCACGTGATTAACATTTGGAGGCTTGACAGTTGGTTCCTATTTATGACGGACACAGTGTCCCCCGGGGGCCATGGTATCGCCTTTTGCGATTTCTGATAAGCATTGTCAATCGGGGAAGCCAGATTCGCTTAATAACCAGGTTACTAACTTAACAACTGCCAGGATACACTTCACAATTGTGGGCAGAGAGGTCGTAAAATGGGGCAAAACATATTGCATAACAACCTTGCTTAGCAACAGAAATTTGGGGCTTGATTGTCGCCCTAAGTCGAGGTTTACCCGTAGAGTTCTTGGCTTATGACCCATTACTTAGCAGAGATTTAGATTTATGAATCGTCCGGAGTGTTTGTTTAAAACGTCTGTAACTTTTCTGATTTCAGAAGGGGCGTGCCAGATGCACACCTGTCTGTCTGCATTCCTTTGCTATATCTAGTTATAAAGAAGGAGCTGCCCCCCCTTATGCCCCCCTTATGCCCATCTGTTTAAGAGAGCATCCAACCCCAATAAAATGGAATAGAAGGAGAGTTGATCTGAAAATGCAACGTTGGGCTGAGTTAACTCCTGGGCAGGAACTTACCAAGAAATCCCCAGGCTGATTCAGGAATTCTAAAAAGAATCCCCAGAAGAAAGCAGCGAGAAACCACTTTTGAATCAGTGCCAAAAAGTCCCCAACAAGGCTACCCTAGGCATTAAATTTGATTTGGAAATTTTACTTGTAATTCTGACTTTTTGAAAGGAAAGAAAAGGAGAGGAGAGGAGAGGAGAGGAGAGGAGAGGAGAGGAGAGGAGAGGGAGTGGGGGAAAGGAAAGGAAAGGAGAGAGGGAGGGGGGATGAATGACGAAAGGAAGGAAGGAAGGAAGAAAAGAAAAAGAAAGAAAGAAAGAAAGAAAAAGAGAAAGAGAGAAAGAGAGAAAGAGAGAAAGAGAGAAAGAGAGAAAGAGAGAAAGAGAAAGGCAAGAACAAACTGCAATTTAAAAAAGAGAAGGAAGGGAAGGGAAGGAATGAATGAGGAAGGGAAGGAAAAGGAAAGAAAAGGAAAAAGGGAGGGGAATGAATGAGGAAAGAAAGAAAGAAAGAAAGAAAAAGAGAAAGAAAGAAAGAAAAGAAAGAAGGAAGGAAAGAGAAAGAAAGAAAAAGAAAAAGGAAGGAAGGCAAGGAGAACAAACTGTAATTTTTAAAAAAGAGGGAAAGGAAGGAATGAATGGTGAAGGGAAGGAAAAGGAAAGGAAAGGAAAAAGGGAGAATGACGAATGAGGAAAGGAAGGAAGGAAAGAAAGAAAGAAAGAAAGAAAGGTTGTTTAAATTCTCAAAGTGCATCTTTTCACCCAACATTGTAGCTTCACAGCAGAAATTGTGTATACGTATTCTCTGAGGATCTTTGGGGAAGTATATTTTGCTTTATTTATTATTATTATTATTATTATTATTATTATTATTATTATTATTATTATTATTATTATTTTGGGCCCCTCTATTAGTTCCCTCCTAGCTTAGCTGACAATCTTTCTTGCGTTGACGAACCGCTTTTCACTTCAAGATGAATCCTTCCTTCAGCGAGAAGTTTATTTTCCCCCCGCCTGTCATTTAAAATCTCGCTGTGACATTTTCTGCTCTGCAGTTTTCGGTGGTTGCTGCATTTCCTGCACAACAGGCTGTAATTGAAACGATTCCTAACCAGGGGCGAACAAAACCTTTTGAATATGAACCGCTTCAGATGTGAAGCACGTCGTCGTGAGATGGAAACAGCTGCTTTGCATTCACACTGCAGGGTTTTCATCACTGTCGATAAATTTTGAAAGTGATCTCAAAACCTTTCCAGCAAGATCAGGACAGCTGGCTTTGAATGCAGTGTCTAGATAGTCCTCATTTAGCGACCACGTTTGCAACCGGCATCTCGGTTATAAAACGAAGCGGTTGTTAAGTGAAACGACCACTGGGCTTAAGACCTTACTTCAGTTTTTCTTTGCTTTACAGACCTGCACAGGTCATAAATACAAGGACTGGTCATCACGTTATTCTTTCATTACCCCTGTCACTCTGAATGGTCATTAAATGAGGCAGTTGCTAAACAAGGACTGTTTATCTGATGGTCTGATATAAAACTAGGTTTTTGAGTAACCCACCTCTGTCTCTAAGAACATATTATAAATGAAGTTTATTTATGATCTGAGACCAAAGTTACATACAATACAGCATAAATATATAAAGACAGAATATTAATATTATAGCTACTGTTTCTTGGTGTGAGAGAAGTCAGTCAGATCCTATTTAAGCCCAGAATCTCCCTAGAGCCGATATTCCCAAAACTCAACCCCTTCATGAAGTTTCAAATTCTTCACCCGCTCCCAAATATTTATGATACGGAAATCATTCAATAAATACAGCATTAATCCTTTAACACTACTATTTTAGTAATTTAATACTAGTAACAGCAATAATAACGGAGAGGCCCATCAACTGTTACAGGGTCAGTATCCACCATTTTGAAGACTAGCACCCTGGAGTCATCCTGAAGGAACAAAAATTTGCAAGATGTTTAGAAAACTCAAAAGAATTCTGACAAAAAGGTCACACGCCTCAGACCATCCTGCAGGATGAACAAAAAAAGGAGGAATATTTGTCTGTGGTGACATGTTCCTGTGTAATAACAGAATAACAGAGCTAGAAGGGATCTTGGAGGTCATCTAGTCCAACCCCCTGCTCAGGCAGGAAACCCTATACCAATTCAGACAAATGGCTGTCCAGTCATTAAAAACCTCCAGTGTTGGAGCATTCACCACTTCTGGAGGCAGGTTGTTCCACTGGTTAATTGTTCTGACTGTCAGGAAGTTTCTCCTTAGTTCCAGGTTACTTCTCTCCTTGATTAGTTTCCATCCGTTGCTTCTTGTCCTGCCTTCAGGTCTGTTTCCATGGAACTCTCTTAAGGATCAAGGGTTTGTGGGGGGGGGGGTGTTGTGTGTGTAAAATACTCTTGTAGTGATTGCTCTTCTTTTTCAATAGCATTGATGCACAACATCAGCTGTTGGATTGACAGCTCAGAAACCATCCTTCAAAAACATGGGTGCAAGGCTGGAGAAACTGCATTGGCAGTCAGAATGAGATTGAATTTGATTTAATTTAGTGGTCTTGGGCCACGTTATTTGAAGGACCAGATCCTGTACCTTGCCCTGGTCATTCCTTACCATTTCTTGCCATTATCTAGAGAAGCTCCAGGTCAGGGGTGATGAATCAGGACTGCAGATTAAGTTTCCATCGGTTGCTTGACAAGGGACAAGGGCTGGAAACGGATCAAGGAAAGATTCAACCTAGAAATAAGGAGAAATTTTCTGACAGTGAGAACAATCAACCAGTGGAACAGCTTGCCACCAGAAGTTGTGGGTGCTTCATCACTGGAGGCTTTTAAGAAAAGACTGGACAGAAATGGATAGATTGACACTGAAAATGAAAGAGAAAGAAGAATTAGTTTATTTTAGAACATGGGATGCCTTTTATCATTGGCTAGAAAAACGAGGTAGAGAGAAAGGAACTTAATATGTATTAGTAAGTTATGTTGGAACCCAGACAATATGTTTAGAATATATATATAAGCAGGGGGTTGGACTAGAAGACCTCCAAGATCTCTTCTCTTCCAGCTCTGTTATTTTTTACCCTCTGCCTTCAGGTGCTTTGGAGAATAGGTTAACCCCCCCTTCTTTGTGGTAGCCCCTACAATATTGGAAGATTGCTATCATCTCTAATCCTTCTTTTATGCCATCACAACCTGCGTTTCAGGACACCTACAATTTTGGAAGAGCGTGTGTTCATTCTCCTTCTCCAGCACCATAGACGTCAGCCTGTCGACTTGCAAATCTCCCATTCCGCTTTTTTATTGCTTCATTCCCAGATTGTCTTTTGCAGGTTGCTACCTCAGCCGAGCAGGACTGCCAAAACTTCTCATTTGAATGGGATTCCTGTCTCCGATTGATAATTGAACTGAATACACGCACTGCACGTGTGTCTACCCATCTGCTTAACACGGTCCACGTTGGTTGGCTTTTAATCCCTACAAATTGCTTTGCACTCCAGAGCTTTTGTTCCCCATGTCAAGCTGTTAAAACATGACAACGTGGAGATCAGTTTCTTAAGCGGTACCATCTTATCAAGGCGATGGGGAAGGGCAATGTTGTTTTCCTGACAAAGGCCACGAAATTTAAAAGAAAAAAGAAAAAAAAGAAAAGACAGGAGGGAAGTGAAAGGGGCCTCATTAAACTCTGCTGTTTTTAATTAATTGGTCCTTCAGCTTTACTTTTGTGGAAGCAGCTCACAGCCTTAAGCTTTACCGGCGATTAATTACAAAAGAAGAGCAAATCACAATAATTAGTTTAGCCTCTGGTGCTTGCTTGGCCTCTGACCTAAAATGTGTGGGCTTCTCTGCTGCAAAGGAAGTAGAGGAGGAAGAGGAAGAGGATAATAATAATAACAATAGTAAAGTTGGAAGGGACCTTGGAGGTCATCTAGTCCAACCCCCTGCTCAGGCAGGAAACCCTATACCATTTCAGACAAATGGCTGTGCAGTCTCTTCTTAAAGACTTCCAGTGTTGGAGCATTCACCGCTTCTGGAGGCAGGTGGTTTCACTGATTAATTGTTCTAACTGTCAGGAAGTTTCTCCTTAGTTCCAGGTTGCTTCTCTCCTTGGTTAGTTTCCACCCGTTGCTCCTTGTCCTGCCTTCAGGTGCTTTGGAGAACAGCTTGACTGCCTCTTCTTTGGGGCAGCCCCTGAGATATTGGAAGACTGCTACCATGTCCCCCCTCGTCCTTCTCTTCATTGAACTGGCTGGCCTTCATGCCTAAGGCAGGACTAGAACTCCCAGTCTCCTCTTGATTGGCCCAAAGTCACCCAGCTGGCTTTCACGCCTAAAGCGGGACTAGAACTCACAGTCTCCCACTTTCTAGCCTGGTGTCTTAACCACTGGACCACACTGGCTCCCCAGTTTGGCATCGTCTTCCACTCCCGATACCCATTGTATCATTTTTGAAGCCATCTTGTTAAGTAGATTAAGAGTCAGCACCTAGGCATGTATGTGGCACTAAGCCCTTTCAACAGTAAACCAAGAGGGGCTATGTAACGGGGGCCATTTGACAACCCCGTTCCTCCTAGGTATCACTATGGTGTTTGCCCAGGATCAACTTTTAATCCTGCCCTACTTCAAAGTTGAGTAGTAGGTCAGGTTAGGAAATGGACTTTCACGAAGGCTACATCCTGTAGAATCAGAACAGACTTATCACTCTTATCTTACACATATTTCTTTCCAGGACTCAAGCATAATCTCTTTTATTTCTTGAAATCCTCTGACAATGTTATCGCTGCTTCTCTCCTCTTCTATCACACAGCCAAAGGTTTATTTCTTTGACATCTGGAGATGGTTACTTCTCAGCCTCTATTATCGAGGGAAAACCAAGGGGATCACAAGGATTTTGGCTGACATTTCATTTGATTTCTTTGGGGGGCGGTCGGAGGGGAACACTGCCTGCTTTGTGACTTATCTCACAGTAGAAGGCAAGAGAGAAAGAGAGAAAAATAAGGCGTCAAGCAAAACCCATCCTTACCCATTTTGTAGACAGGCACTCAATTTCTACTCAGAAAGACCCCAGCTGGCAGTTTAGATGTTTCAAAGGTCTGTTGTTGTTCCTTGCTGGTAAGGGAGGCCAAATTAACCAAGGGGCGGCCCCCACAGCAAAGCCAAGCTAAGATTTCAGTGTTCCACTGTCTAAGGGGTTGCCACAAAGGAGTCAGCAGAGGCATAGAATCAAAATCACGTGAAGTATTACTACCGGTAGTACTGCTTTATAAAGCCTTAGTAAGGCCACACCTGGAATACTGTATCCAGTTTTGGTCACCACATTACAAAAAAAGATGTGGAGACATAGGAAAAAGTGCAAAGCAACTAAGATGCTTAAAGGCCTGGAGACTAAATCATAGGAAGAACGGCTGCAGGATTTGGGTTTGGCTACTGTAGAGAAAAGAAGGATGAGGGGGGACATGATACCACTATTCTAGTATTTGAGGGACTGCCAAAGAGAAGAAAGGGTCAAACTATTCTCCAAAGCACCAGAGAGCAGGACAAGAAACAATGGATGGAAACTAAGCAAGGAGAGAAGCAATTTGGAATTAAGGAGAAACTTCCTGATGGCGAGGACAATTAACCAGTGGAACAGCTTTGCCTTCAAAAGGTGCTTCATCACTGGAGGTTGTAGGTGCTTCATCACTGGAGGTTTTTAAGAATAGACTGGATGGCCACTTGTCTGAAATGATATAGGTACTCTTGCTGGAGCAGGGGGCTGGACTAGAAGACCTCCAAGGTCCCTTCCAGCTCTATTCTGTTTGATTGAACCTCTTCTCCAAAGCACCTAAAGGTAGGACAATAAGCAACGGATGTAAACTAATCAAGAAGGGATTCCACCTAGAACTAAGGAAAAATTTTCTGACAGAACACTCAACTCGTGGAACGGTTAATCAGAACTACAAATCTGATTCCCAACTGAGAAGGCACTGAGAAAGGTTTGGTTCTGCCAGCTGCTCTGGAAACACAAACTCATTCCATTTTAAATGTGAAGGATCTGGGTTCCAGCATGGACCTACTTGGCCTGTGGACTACAAAGTCTCCACAGCCACTTCAGCTCCAGGTCTGATTCCCAGCAGAGAAGGTATTGGAGAAAGTTTGGTTCTACCAGCTGCTCTGGCAAGGCAAACTCATTCCATTTCAATGTTAAAAGGACTTCCGGTAGCTGCCTCGGGGTCGAAGTAGCCTTGTTCGGAGGCTCTGCGATCCGGGACTTGTAAAGCCGCCAAAACAGCGCAAAACAGCTGTTTTTCGTGGCAGAAAAAAACCCTCCTCGGTCGGAGAAGGGGCGAAGAGCTGTGAGTGGGAATTGAGATCCTCTGAAAACTCCCTGAAAAAACGTTCGGGGGGGGGGAAGAAAGAGGACTCCCCGTGCGCTCACAATAGCTCCAGCCCGGAGCAGCATCTGTCAGCTGACAGACCAAGACGCTGAGACCAGCCACCGCTCGAGGAAAACTTTTCAAAGAGGCACAGAGATTGACAGACTGAACGCAGGAGCTTAAAAAGCAAGTATTTCTTATATTTTACCTCGGATCAATTACGTTCACAATAAACAAAATGCACCCAAGATGGCGACCACTTTTACTTTAAAGTGAAAGCGACCGGAAGAGAAAGGCGAAAGAGAAACTGTAATGCGAAAGAGACCGCTAGAGGGCAGCAGAGACGCATAACTTAAAAACTTTGCAAAATAAACCTAAGGAAGAATATAAGAGAGTACATCTTGGCAATATAAGCGTAAGGACTAGTCCTCTGCATAAAGAAGCTTGGCTAACAGCGAATTGAAGTTAGGATAGCCACTATGCAGTCCAAACTGGTGCCCTCAAAGGTGGCAGCATCCTCCCCAGCCCAGATCCTTAAAACACCTGGGAACAACTTACCTGCCCCCCCACTTTCCTCCATATCTACAGAATCCCAGGCCCCCCTGTCTACTCAGGCCTCTCCAGAAATGACGACGAAAGAATTAAAAGATGCAATGTTAACACCGTTTGAAAAAATAATGAGAAAGATGGACATGATAATAGACATATATGAGAAAAGGAGGGAAGAAAGGGAGAGGACGATGGAGGCAGTGGAACAAAGCAGAGAAGTGGAGAAGAAGGGGGAAGATCAAAGCAAAGCAGTTATTGAGGACTTGGACCAAACCGGAGAAACAGTACAAATGCACAGTGGAAAAATGAGAGAAGATATTGGGAGAAATTTTAAGAGGGTCTGGGAAGGGGTTGAAGAAAAGATGGAAGAGGTGGAGAGACAAGAAGAGAGACAACTTGCTGAAATGAAAAGTGAGGTGCAAAACCACTCAACTATGATGTACTATCGCCAGATGATGACAGCAATTAGGGTCAGGGGACTGGAAAAATCCCCAAATGAGAAACAAGAAGATCTGAAAAGAATTGTGGTAAAAGCATTGGAAAAATGTCTATGAGAGGAGGCTAAAAATTTCTCTTGGCAAACTGGCAGAATCCACAGAGTATGGCTTATATGGAACCAAGTGATATTGCAAGCAATAAATAGAGACTTATTACTTGGAAGGGAAGCTGTGTTATGGAAATCCACCTGGCAGAAGAAGAAGCCCAGAATTCGACTGAAAAGAAGAGAAACTTAATATTTTATGCAAGGAATTAAAGGCAAAGAATTATGGACTGATTTAAGGACTAAGTGTAAGAGCAAGAGACATGAGAGGGTGATTAATGGAAGATATATATATATTAAATAGACTAAGAATGTACTTGTTGAAGGGATGGGTGTATCGACATGAAAATTATTAATTTTAATAAGATGACTTGTTTGTTTGATGTCCAATGGATTGATCTAAAAAGAAGTGAAATTAAAAATTTTTTAAATGTAGTTGGCTTATAGTTAAACTTGGATATACAGAGTGAAGAAGGTCTACAAATTTAAAATGATTGTATTAAGTTGAATGGCTTTAACTTGAATTTTTTCTTTGTTTACATGTACAAACGGATATCTAATAATAAATTTTTTTAAAAAAAATGTTAAAAGATCTAGGTTCTAGACTGCATCCACTCCTGCCTGGAACCCCAAAGTCTCAACAGCCCCTTCGACTCCAGCTGAATATTATGGAAGCCACCAGAGAAATCCGCTGAGCTGATCTAAGTCAGCTTGCCCCACGCTGAGGAAGATGCTATACCGCAGGGTCTTCAGACTGAATTTAAAAACTTTGTCTTCCAGAAGGCAGAAAAAGATCTACCTTGCCTCCTCTGCCTCATCTCCCCTGCCCCAAGCAACACATGCCTGATTGCAGTGTAGCCATGTAGACCTTGTGTAATGAGCATCCCCCAGGAAATATATAATTGTGCATCCACCATGGTAATTAGAAATCAGACTGGGGTGGCTGCAGCGAATTCCCCAAGCTCAGTATGTCAGCTGCCTTCTCTGCTGAGAAGGGGAAGAGGGCAGGAAAGGGAGAAATTATATATCTGTGGATCTAGAAGTGGAACTGCTTTGAGGACGATGAGATGAGAACTTACCTTGCTAAATCCTCTCGTTTGCTATCTTTCGCTCTCCTCTCTCTCTCTCTCTCTCTCTCTCTCTCTCTCTCTCTCTCTCTCTCTCTCTCTCTCTCTCTCTCTCTCTCTCTCTCTCTCTCTCTCTCTCTCTCTCTCTTTTTTTTTTAACAACTGTGGCTTCCTTCTTTGTCAGAAAAATGCCAGTTTAGGTGTTTTATCTCCTAGGCAGCATTTGAAGGGCCGTTGGTGAACCGGGCTTTGTGGCGCCCAGTGGAGCAGAATTAAAACGACCGCCCTTTTGTCCTCCTGATTGTTGTCTCAGCTCATTGCTCATTGTCTGGCACTCAATGGGAGATCCTGAGGCCTTGCACAGTATCGGTCCCAACGCCGTCCTTGGGAGCAAAGACTATAAGCCAGCTGGGAAGAGAAAGGAGTGCTCCACTCCAGAATGAATAGAGGGAAGAAAGAAGGCACACTTGACCGTTCTCATAGTTTGCCCCAGAGGAGGTTGCTAAGCACACTTTCCACTCTGCCAGGGTCATGCCACGAATTTTCCAGGCAGCCTTTCAAGACGGAGAACTGGGCTCCTTTCCCACCAAGAAAGGGGGAGGAGAGAGAAAGGGGAGGGAAGGAAGGAAGGAAGAGAAAAGCTACAAATTTCATAGGACGTCTGACAGTTCTAGCGTTGTGCCAAATGCAACGGGCTTAATTTGGAAGACTTCCAATGAAGAAGAATGTTGTGGGAAGGGACTGCCTGCCTCCTGCTTCCTCCAAAGCATGTCTGAAGGGTTCAGAATATTTCCCCCTTGGAGTCTTCCAACTTATCGGGTACAAAAAAGCTGGGATCACACGTTAAAATTCCAGTTAAGCTGATTTATTGCTCATGCCTGTACACAAGAATCCAGTCAACTAATGGTCAGCCCTAAATCAGCCCTAGATAACAGTTAAGGAAATTTGGACGTGGATTGCTAGTGGGAACATAAGGACTTGGGGCTGATTCCTCTCTTGACTCCGCCTCTAGGCTCTGTCTCTTCTTCTGTGATATTCCTGTCTCCTTTAGCTTGAGTCTTCATGATTGGGGTAGTTTTTTTTTCTGGAATGGGAAAGAATTTATAATTTGAGAGGGAGGACTTGGCTGTTGGCTGCTACCAGCATCCTGTGGGTGGAACGATAGGTATAGGTTGGCAACTATTGTTCGTCAATATGTAGTGATAGGTGGAACTGCATAGGGAAAGGTCAGATTACAGGACCCATAGTGTAGTAGGAGATGACCAGGCTGAGCCCAAGGGAGGGGTCAAATACATCTCATAAATCACAAGTCCCTTCATGCCCACAAGAGATTTAAGTCCAGGTTACCTTGAATTCCTTACTATTCTTAATGGTCACTTGGCCAGATTCTTGTGGAGAACTTAAGCTTATAATAAATCCTTATACTCATTTGAACAGCCTGAATCTCCCAATTTCCCAGGCAGTTGAAACATAGGCCACAGCTGTATAATGGGTAAAGAACAGTGGTGGGATTCAAATTCCTGAACAACCGGTTCTCCGTGTGGACGCTGCTTCTGGAAGCCCGTTCTGGATCTGGGCCTCTGAAGACTTCCGGAAGTGGCGTCCATGCACTTATGGTGAGCCGTTCTGGGCCTGGGAGGGCTCCTCAGCTTAGAACGGACTTCCGGAAGTGGGCAAAAAAAGGGCTAGGGCTTCAGCTGGTTCGTCAAAGTCAACAAAAAATTAGCTACCAGTTCTACCGAACTGGTGCGAACCAGCTGAATCTGGTAGAGAAAGAGACTCAGAAGGGACTCTTCCTAGTTTCTCAGTCTGTAGAGGAGATAATGGGAGATTTGTATTTCAGACTTGCAAGATTCTGTTAACGTAGCCTTACACTAAACTGGAATTAGCACAGGTGGTCATGTTTTGGATGGGTTGACTGGAAGCTGCTGCAAATTAAACTTGGGTTCCCCTTCCTATTGGCAGGTTCCGAAGTGAGGAGAGAGAGAGAGAAGTAAGGAGAACGAGAATGCCAGATTTGCTCTGGCTTTCCCTGTTACATGTTGATAGTTCCACTGTCCATGGATGGATCGTAAGTACTAGGAGCACCACATCCAAGTCAACCAATCTTGGCCAAGTTTCCCCAATTTCAGCCCTGAGCCAGCAGACCTGCATGACCAGTTTCTCATTTCTAATAACATTGTAATGGATGCCCATGCAAATAATATGTTAATTTATTAGTTCAGCTCAGCTGGATTTGCTGAATGAAAAATGATTACATCTCTCTCTCTCTCTCTCTCTCTCTCTCTCTCTCTCTCACTCCCTCACTCCCTCTCCCTCCCTTCCTCTCTCCCTCCCTCCCTCTCTCCCTCCCCCCTCTCATAAAATCCAAGGGGCTTTGATAGGTCTCCAGCCATTTTTAAAATGCAAAAGGAAAGCCAGGAGCCTGACTTTGTTAACCCAGGTCATTCTATCCCTGCTTGATGAAGGTTGGAGTTTTATCTCTGGCCTTCCACACTTGGCTGAGAATTGCTGGAGCAAGTAAAGATCAGTGGAGTTCTGCCAAGTAGTTGGTTGCCATCTGCCCTGAGAAAGAGATGTTTGCTCCTTCTTCAGCTAAATTGGTTGTGAATGATAAGTAAGGCTTGGGCAGGAAGGAGCTGATGGGGGCCAACTCTTTGGGGGGGGGGAAGTTTGCCACATCTGCGATTAATGAAGATTGAATCTATGGAAATTCTCAGTCATCCAAGTCATAGTTATCCCAAAGAGGCTTTTTTTCACGAGACAAGTGGACTGCCTTGTGTTTTCTTTGAAGAGCCCTCTCTGAACAGAGGGGGGGGGATACGACATCATCTGACTTTCCACAGTTCCAAGAAGGCTTCACACCTGTTTGCATTACTCGGGTGACTCTGACGACACAGATAAACCTCCAGGTAGCTTGAACAACCCTCTAAAAGAATGCAAATGACCAGCTCTCTGCAAGGAGTATAAATCCTTCCATTTCCCCCACCATCCAGTCAGAGCTGAAGAAGCTTCTTGGATGAGAAGCGAAACGTCTTCAAAACAAAAACAAAGAAGTCCAGTTGCCTCTGGAAAAAGCATCTTTGGGATAATGAAGATTGAGGTTCCTGGCTTAGAAGTTGGTGATAGAAGATCATGGTTCTTCATATCGGTAGTCCTCAATTTAAGAACACAACTGAGCCTGACATTTCTGTGGTTAAGCAAGACATTGGTTAAATGAAGTGTGCCCCAGTTTGCAACAGTCCTTGCCAAAGGGGTTAGCTGCATCCTGACGTTGTTAAGTTAGTAACATGGCCATTAAGCGAATCAGGCTTCCCCCATTGGCTTTGCTCGTTAGACGGTCACAAAAGGTGAGCCCGGGACACGGCAACCGTCATAAATATGAATCAGCATCCGAATTAATGAGCAATTGTAAGTCGAGGACTACTGTAGACCTCCACTTACAACAGTCCACTGTGATTAAGCCAACCACGACTCGGTGGTATCGTAAAACTGCAGGAGTTGGTGTTGCTCGTATTGAAGAAGACCCTGGTCAGCTTCACCAGCTTGGGTGGTTGTGTGGATGGTGAGTGGGTGGGAAAGCCAGCTGAATTATGGCAGCAGATTTGCAGCCATATAAATAAAACATGATAAGGTCAATTGCTGCTTCAATCCATGCTCCTAGCTCAGGCCCCAGCCGGGAGCTGTCTGTTGCATTGCTGGAGGGCAGAATGTAAATTGAGCTGTTGTTTTGAAGCCTCGCAAGCTCATAAAAGGAGCTGTCAATTGCTTTTGAAGGCATGACAGATTTATCCTCTCCTCGGGAGACAAGGCGGTGCTATCGTGAATGTTTTCAAAAGGTGCTTGTTCGTCAAGGCGAGGCCTTGACCTGGCTAGGTTAGGCGGCATAACACCAATGGGGTAGATACCACAAGCTCTTTCCCCTCCTCCTAAAAACAGCTGGCCTTGTGCTGCTCAACCCTTAAAATGACTCACAGGAGGAGGAGGAGGAGGAGGAGGAGGAGGAGGAGGAGGAGGAGGAGGAGGAGGAGGAGGAGGAGGAGATAGAGATACATCAATCATCCATCCTGTTTGTCAACAGACAAAATGGGTCAAGACTTTTATTATGCTTTCCAGGGCAGAAGAAGAAAAATATCTAACGGTGAAGGAATGGCAGGGTAACTGGATGAGCACCTATGTAGCTTTTCTATACTTTGAGGGAAATGCTATATATTATGCTATGGAGGGAGAGAGGAAGAGGAGGAGGAGGAGGAGGAGGAAGGAGGAAGGAGGAGGGGAAGAGGAAGAAAAAGAAGGAGAAGGAGGAGGAGGAGAAGAAGGAGGAGAAGGAGGAGGAGGAGGAGGAGAAGAAGAAGAAGAAGAAGAAGAAGAAGAAGAAGAAGAAGAAGAAGAAGAAGAAGAAGAAGAAGAAGAAGAAGAAGAAGAAGAAGAAGAAGAAGAAGAAGAAGAAGAAGAAGAAGAAGAAGAAGAAGAAGACAATCGGGGTTGGGCCTTCCTGCCATACTTTTGGTTTTGGTTGCAGGTGACCCTCTGTGGGTGATCTCCTCTGGGGAATGACATTGGCATTAAGAGAAAATTGGACTTAAATACTCTATTTCGCTTCCAAGCAGCTCAGAGTGAGAGCATTTCGCCCTAATTAGCTGATTAAAGAAAGGTGGCCTGTTGATTGAGGGAGCTAAATGGGCCATAATTAGAATCATGGTTCTAGAGATAATGTATGGGTATGTGTTTTAGGAGGAGGTGATTATTTCCCCCCTTCCTCCCAAAAGGTTCCCCATGTTATAACTTGATCTCTCTCTCTCTCTCTCTCTCTCTCTCTCATCTATCATCTATCTAATCTTGATAGTTTTCTATATTCATGTCCTATCTATCTATCTATCTATCTATCTATCTATCTATCTATCTATCTATCTATCTATCTATCTATCTATCTATCTATCTATCTATCTATCTATCTAGCTAGCTAGCTAGCTAGCTAGCTAGCTAGCTAGCTATCTAGCTATTCTAGCTATCTATCTATATTCTATCATCTATCTAATCTTGATCGTTTTCTATATTCATATCCTATCTCTCACTCTTTCTTTCTTTCTTTCTTTCTTTCTTTCTTTCTTTCTTTCTTTCTTTCTAGCTATCTAGCTATCTAGCTATCTAGCTATCTAGCTATCTAGCTATCTTCTATCATCTATCTAATCTTGATCGTTTTCTATATTCATGTCCTCTCTCACTCTATCTATCTATCTATCTATCTATCTATCTATCTATCTATCTATCTATCTATCTATCTATCTATCTATCTAGTCTTCTTGATCTAGTCTTCAGTATTCATATCTATCCGTCCATCCATCCATCTTGATCACTATATCATTCCAATTTTCCATCTATCCCTTCTTGCAGATTTTTTTAAATGTACTGCATATACTTTCTGTTTTTAATCATATATCTTTTATATCTTCTATTTTTTCTCTTTTTTAGATTTTTTATATGACTTTTTAATGATCATACCCCACCCTCCTTATGCCGGTCTACATCCCTAATAAAGATTTCATAGGGAATCTCCAAATCTTCTTCTTCTTTTAAATCAAAGGAGCTGTGCTAGGCTCCAACAAGCTCAGTTTCCTCTGAATGAGAATTTTCAAAACGGCATGAAACATCTGCTGAAGTCTGTGTTGTTGTTGTTGTCTCCTTGCAACTTCTTGACTGGCTGAGCTACGCTAGCACACATTTCTTTTTTCTTTTTCTTTTCAAAGGAAGGTGTGATAAGATAGATCACCTCTTGCGAACTCTGTTATCGGATCTCAGCTTGAGTTTCTTAAGAATGATCGTCCTGTAGAGTTATGAGTAGCCAGTAGATGTCTCTGCGAGTGAAGGACAAAGTAGAAGGCTGTGTAGGCAAAAATCTGTTTTAAATTACAGTTCCATTTAGAGCATCGAATTTGCCAACCTAAATTGACTCCAGAAACCATTCCAATTAGATTTGGACCTTCGGGTTGTCAAACAGGATCAATCTGCTTCCTGAATTGATTCAAGAAGAGCCTTTTCATGTGGATGCACGATTCCAAATAATTCACAGTTACTTACAGTTCACTCATCCAGTTCACTTAGATCAGGGGTCTTCAAACGTGGCCCTTTGATGACTTGTGGACTTCAACTCCCAGAATTCCTCAGCCAGCGTGTAGGCTGGCTGAGGAATTCTGGGAGTTGAAGTCCACAAGTCATCAAAGGGCCACGTTTGAAGACCCTTGTCTTAAATCTAACAAACAAAATGGAGGCTGGCTGAGGAATTCTGGGAGTTGAAGTCCACCAGTCATCAAAGGGCCACGTTTGAAGACCCCCTGACTTAGATGAATCAAGCTAACTCCGTTTTTCTCTTTTAAAAGCTGATACGATTTAGAGTTTCAGCTCAGTTGCCTTAGAAGTAAATCCCCGGGTTGAATTTTTATACAGTTCCACCAAGCATGTAGTGACAGTTCGAACAATTAATCAGTGGAATGACTTACCTCCAGAACTTGCGGATGCTCCAACATTGGAAGTTTTTTAGAAGAGATAGGACAACCATTTATCTGAAATGGCATAGGGTCTCTTGGCTGGACTAAAAGAGCTTCCTTTCCAAACTCTTGTCATTCTGTTAAAAAGGGTGAGATGAAAGACAGAAGAAGTTGCAAGCCATCAGAATGTTGATTTGTGGTGGCCAAGGGTCTGGTGAATCAAAACTATTTTGGGATGGAGGTTAGTCACCGTCAGTGGGTGAGATGTTTAGTTTTAAACTCATCCATTAGAGCCCAGGTTGGTCTTGTGGAGTGGGAACTTACGGTAGAAAGACAGAGATGTGCTTTTGAAATGTGTGTCACGCTCATCAAAGAAAAGAAATAATGAAATCTTCCTACTCTACCCATCAGCATCTCCAGACAATATTTCTACTCACTTTCAGCAATCACATTGTTGAAATTTGACAACCCAAACCAGAGGGATGGTAAGGATCCCAGACACAAACCCAGAGAGACTTAGAATCTGTTTGTGGTCCTGGGTCTAATATCTGTGTGATAGATAGCTACCTGATCTAGAATAACAGAATAACAGAGTTGGAAGGGAGCTCGGAGGTCATCTAGTCCAACCCCCTGCTCAGGCAGGAAACCCTATACCATTTCGGACAAATGGCTGTCCAGTCTCTTCTTAAAAACTTCCAGTGTTGGAGCATCCACAGCTTCTGGAGGCAGGTGGTTCCCCTGGTTAATTGTTCTCACTGTCCGGAAGTTTCTCCTTAGTTCCAGGTTGCTTCTCTCCTTGATTAGTTTCCATCCATTGCTTCTTGTCCTGCCTTCAGGTGCTTTGGAGAACAGCTTGACTCCCTCTTCTTTGGGGCAGCCCTTGAGATATTGGAAGACTGCTATCATGCCATCCCTAGTCCTAGAACGAAGGTTCGTTTATACGTTTTTCTAGGCTTTTGAATGTCAGATTGCAGAGGGAAAACGGAGTAGGCACCTCGTGTTTTAGGAGGGCCAAGTGATTATCTTAGAAGGAATCATGTCAGAGGGAGGAAAAGATGGCAGCTTAGTTTCTCAGGCTGCACAAGAAGAGTGGGAGATTTGTCCTTTCAGACTTGTAAGATACTATTAATGTAGCCTTAGTATAAAATAGACTGTGGTTGTGTTTCTTGCCTGGTCTACCTTGTAAGGCTGACAGTGGAAGAGTTAGGAGGCATTCAGACAATGGCTGGAGAGTGAAAATGGTTCTCTTCTTTGAAGCCTCTACCTCCAGATTTTTCCCCCCACCTGCTCTTGTTCATAAAAGAAAAATTACTCTTCAGATTTATGAGCTACCTGCAGGTGTAATTTATCAACCGCTGCCTTGCCCTGGCCTAGACAAGTCAGGGGCGGTCTGGGCCTCGTGATTAATGAGCTCCCTTGACCGATGGTGGCAGATCTTTTACAAAGATTTAATTCAAACACGTTCTTAAAAATAACAGGTGGCTGGTTCGGGAGATCACAGATGAACATTTTTGAGGTCCCAGATGTTCTCCTGCCTGTTAGATGGGGATGGGCATCTCCGCTGGCCTTTCCTGCTGCTGGATGATGAATACTTTTCCTTTTGACTTCTATCACATCTGCAGGGCGATGGGTGCAAAGCAAGGATGCATCCATTCCTTGTTTCCCGGTTGACAGATGTGGAACCACCAGAGGAACCCCGAGTTGGAGGGAGGAAGAGCACCCACTTACCCTGTAAAAGGTTCAACCCCCAGTTATCCAAATGGGGCTTGGAGAAAGAGTTGGCCTTGAATTAAGGTCCAGCATTCTTCCGAGAGGAGCCTCAACTCAAGAAGAGGACATCTCCTTTCCATGCAGGAGGGCTGGATTTCATGCTGTCTCAAAAACTTGGAGAAATTGATTGCTGCTTTTAGTCCGTTGAGCTAGATGGATGGTGGAATTAACAACATAGATAGGGAGATTCTCAATCCTCCAGGTCATGGGGTCCCAAAGGTGCTTTTCAAAAAAACCAAGAATGTCCAGTAACCTGTTGGAAAAGCAGCTTTGAGACAGAGAAACTGCCATTCCGTTCTGTGATAAATTTCACACATCTGTGTTTCTTTCTATGCATTTTTTTTTGCTAAGATCTGAATTCAGTTGTCCTTCAGCAAGTTTCTCCAGCCAGCTTCTGACTCCCAAGAGTGTAAGGGTCACTTAGGGGGGAAAAAAATCAGCTAAATGTAAGGTCAACGGAAAGGCAGGAAGAAAGAATTTCACAGCCTCCAGTTGGGAATGCTCGCCTCTTAGCACATTGAGCGAATGCATGTGAGAGAGTTGGCACTCTGGAATTAAAATAAACCTGGCTGTCATCACTTCAAGGGTTTTCATTCTGCAAGTCATCTTGTTTCTCAGTCAAGAGAAGGAAAAGATCACTTTGGCAATGCTTTAGACTTACCTGCATTCGCTAAAGGAACACTGCTTTGGAGGCCATCTCAAGTTTCTCCCTGGATGTCCATCAGGACCTTCTTGCTGGTTCGGGCTCAATTCCCTGCATGGCTACTAAGCTACTAAATAATGAGAGAATGTCTGTAGAGATTCTGGTCATCCAGATCATAGTTGTCTCAAAGGTGCTTCCCCCTCCCCCAAAAGCAACTGAAGTGTTTTTTGAGGAAGAAGTAGAGGAAGAAGGAGGTAGAAGGAGGAGGAGGAGGAAGAGAAGGTGAGGAAGGAGGAGGAGGAGGAGGAAGAAGAAGAAGAAGAAGAGGAGGAGGAGGAGGAGGAGGAGGAGGAAGAGAAGGTGAGGAAGGAGGAGGAGGAGGAAGAAAAAGAAGAAGAGGAAGAAGAAGAGGAGGAGGAGGAAGAAGAAGAAGAAGAAGAAGAAGAAGAAGAAGAAGAAGAAGAAGAAGAAGAAGAAGAAGAAGAAGAAGAAGAAGAAGAAGAAGAAGAAGAAGAAGAAGAAGAAGAAGAAGAAGAAGAAGAAGAAGAAGAAGAAGAAGAAGAAGAAGAAGAAGCATTATATACTGCAAGGAAGCAAATTTCAACTTTACATTAGAATACTATTCTACGAATAACCAACTTCCAAAAAAAAGAGAGAGGATGATCTCAACAGGGAGAATTATTTAACCCAAAACAGAATGATAATCTTTTGAGGATACTGTAGTTTAATTGCATCCTTCCATTGCAAACCTCGCCTGGAATTTGACTAGATAGTCCTCATCTGTTATGAAGTACTCAAAGTACTCAATAGCCGACATCTTGAAGAAGACTCCATCTTCAAAGTTGACTAGGGACCTTGTAGAGTTCTCCGTGGTCTTCTCATTCCATTTCAAAGTTGCAATGGCACTGGAAAAATGTGACTTGCAGCTGGTGTTCACGTTTACAGCATCCTCCATGGTCCTATAATCCAGAGGCCCCCAACCGTTTGGACACCATGGACTGGTTCTGTGGAGCAAGGTTTTTCCACGGACTGGAGGGGTGAGGTTTTGCGTGCAGCCTGCATCCCCAAGATGGGAATTCACTTATTTGCGCCATCTGGTTGCTGGCATGCCGTGGACCGGTGCTGACCTGTGGATCAGAAATTGGGGACCCCTGCCGTAATCAACAGTCACATGCTTGGCTATTGGCTTGTATTGAGAAGGGTTACCCTGTTCTGGGATCCTGCCTTCACTTATTTGCAAGCTTCCCAACTGGCTTCTAACAAGCAAAGTCAATGAGAGCAGCCAGATTTGCTTAATGGACACGTGATTCACTTAACTGCAGAGATTCTCTCTCTCATAAAAGGTCATTAAATCGGGTGCAACTTACTGAACAACCTCTAGAACAGGGGTGTCAAACTCAATTTCATTGAGGGCTGCATCAGCATTGCAGTTGCCCTTGGAGGGCTGGATGGGTGTGGTCAGGATGGGTGCGACCTACTGGGTGGGTGTGGATGGAGTGGATGTGGCCTACTGGGTGAGCATGGCCAGCTCTACATCGTTCACGTCAAGGGGGCCTGTGGAGGACTGGGCAGGAATGGGACAGATCCGAGGGTCTCTGGCAGAAGTGGGTGGGACCAGGGCAAGTGCCAAGGCATGGTCCAATGGAGGAGCCTCACTGCCTGCTGAAACCCCTCTGCTGGAGCCCATCAAGCCGGATATGTGAAGTAGGCGAGGGCCATTTGCTGGCCACTTCCAGGTGATGGTGCATTCCTTCATTCCTCACAAAGGGTGACACCACCCCAGCAGGCACCCACGGGGCGGGGTCAACGCGGCAGGGGCTGGTTCCTCGCTGTTTCCAGAATGTCTTGTGGAGCTAAGACTGAAGGCATTTCAGCACAGATTGTACATTGGCTCCTGGCCAGCTTGGGCCAGGGCCAAGGCAGCAGGGGGCCGTTCCCTCACTGTTTCCAGGATGGCTTCGTGGGCCACATGAAACCACTTCACGGGCTGCATCCAGCCCCCGGGCCTTGTGTTTGACATGTCTGCTCTAGCACATTCCAGTTTTAACGGTCAAAGACTGCCTGTGCCTATTTCTCCCACCTAGGCCACATTTGTGAAGCAGCAGTGGTTTTTGATCTCCTTGGCTAAGGAGCAGCTGGGACTTAGGACAGTCGAATTAAGAGCGGTCCTTCGAACAGCTGTGCTTCTTCATCTGCTGGCCAGCTCGGGATGAGATTCATGGCTCCTTGGCTAAGTGTGGCAGCTGAATTTCTTGAAATAAATTACCTCCAGAGGCAGGTGAAAGCCAGGGAGACAACACAGATCCCTCTGCAGGGGGGGAAACCGGGATGAAGCCCAGATGTCCTGTTTGTGATGAAAAGAGAATTGAAATGTCGGAATGGAAAGGGCTCGGATCAAGCAGGGGTGTGTGTAAATATGTCTTTGGCAAAGGAGGAGGAGGAGGAGGAGAAGAATTATCAGCCTGACGAAGATATGACATAAGGGAGATTGTCTTTCATTGATCAGCCTGCCAGAAACTCTCAAAATTGGACTGGTTCAGCATGAAGGTTGAGCTCAGTCTAGGTCTGATTAGGTGTCCATCTGTTGTCAATTTGAGGAAGTTCTCAAGTTAACAACCACAAACATACACACACACACACACACACACACACATACACACACAAATATATATGTATGTTTTATTAATAGATAGATAGATAGATAGATAGATAGATAGATAGATAGATAGATAGATAGATAGATAGATAGAAACAGAAAGAGAAAGAGAAAGAGATGGATAGGGATAGGGATGATAGAGATAAGAAATAGAGATAGATAAAGATAGACAGAGATAGAGAGATAGTGATAGAGAAAGAGATAGAGATAGAAATAGAGGTAAAAACAGAGGTAAAGAAAGACATAGATATAGAGATAGATAGTGATAGAGATAGATAGAGAAATTATCTATCTATCTATCTATCTATCTATCTATCTATCTATCTATCTATCTATCTATCTATCTATCTATCTATCTATCTATCCATCCATCCAATATCTTGGACTGCCCCAAAGAAGAGGGAGTCAACCTATTCTCCAAAGCGCCTGAAGGCATGACAAGAAGCAAAGGATGGAATTCCTGACAGTGAGAACAATTAATCAGTGGAACAACCTGCCTCCAGAAGCGGTGAAGGCTCCAACACTGGAAGTTCTTAAGAAGAGACTGGACAGCCATTTGTCTGAAATGGTGTAGGGTTTCCTGCCTAAGCAGGGGGTTGGATTAGAAGACCTCCAAGATCCCTTCCAACTTTTTTTTTATTATTATTATTATTATTATTATTATTATTATTATTACTACTACTACTACTACTACTACTACTACTACTACTACTACTACTACCTACCTACCTACCGGTACCTACCTACTGATCTATCTATCTATCTATCTATCTATCTATCTATCTATCTATCTATCTATCTATCTATCTATCTATCTATCGTCCTCGACTTACAACCGTTCATTTAGGGACTGTTCGAAGTTACAACAGCATTGAAAAAAGTGACTTATCCCCAGAATCAGAGACCAGGGAAGGGAAGATGGAAATGATTACCCATCTTAAGAGTAAGCCCAAGAGCTGGGAATTCTGAAAAACAGAAGCCATCTAAACCCCGAGACTTAATTTGCTAGGCTTTATGCCTACTTGCTATGAAGAACATTGCCCCTGAATGCTCCTTTTTGGTGAGATGAAGATTTTTTATACTCCTTGGGGTGGGGGTGGCAGAGAATCCCAACACGCAAAGGTTTTCTACTTGGACACCTGCATTTAGGCTACATTTCTCTGGAGAATCTCAATCATCCCGGTCAGGGTTGTCCCCAGAGATACTTTTTCCAAAAGGCAACTGGACTTAATTTGAGATTTTCCTTGAAAACATTTTGCTTCTCATCCAAGCAGCTTCTTCAGTTCTAAACTGAATGGTGGGGAATTCAGGATTCTTCCGTTAGAACTGCAGAAGCTTCTCGAGCAAAACGTTTTCAAGGGAAAAAAAAACAACAAGAAAGTCCAGCTGCCTTTTGGAAAAGCACCTGAGTTCACTTATGCTACAGTTGTCCAACCTGATGCTCCAGGGTCATATGCGGCTTGTGGTCTTCAAAGCTCCTCCTCACGATTACCAAATGATACCAATTTAATGGGATAGATGAGGATTGATTAAATACAGAAGTGGAGATCTGTCATATTTACCTTGGAGTTAATATGATGGATGGCCAACCCTGTGTTATAATCATTATTATAATTAGTTCAGGAAAAAACAACTACCTCTTTAGGCTAATAGACGTCCAGAATTCTATTTCAGCGGTGGCTGCATTTGATTTGCAGACAAAATTCCTGGCTAGAGCTATACATCAATCATCCAGCCTGTTTGCCAACAGACAAAATGGGTCAACACTTTTATTATGCTTTCCAGGGCAGAAGAAGAAAAATATCTAACGGTGAAGGAATGGCAGGGTAACTGGATTAGCGCCTATGTACCGTAGCTTTTCTATACTTTGAGGGAAATGCTATATATTATGCTATGGAGGGGGGGAGGAAGAGGAGGAGGAGAAGGAGAAGAGGAGGAGGAAGGAGGAGGGGAAGAGGAAGAAGAAGAAGAAGGAGGAGGAGGAGGAGGGGGAGGAGGAGGAGAAAGAAGGAGGAAGAAGAAAAGAAGAAGAAGGAGGAGGAGGAGGAGGAGGAGAAGGAGGAAGAAGAAGAAGAAGAAGAAGAAGAAGAAGAAGAAGAAGAAGAAGAAGAAGAAGAAGAAGAAGAAGAAGAAGAAGAAGAAGAAGAAGAAGAAGAAGACAACCTTGTTGAATGGCATATGGCAGCAAATAATCAAAACAAAGTGAGCATTTGCATATTTGGGCTCTCACAAGACCTTTTGCAAGAACATTTTGAGCGTGCAAGAACTGGTAGTCTCACAAGGCTTCAATCATTTGCTGGATTCATTTTTATTTTTTAAAATAGGGCTCCATAACTGCTGCTTAGAAGAACTGCCGACCTACGCCAGGGCCTTGTCAGGTTCCCGCTTTCCAAAACAGTCTGGGAATGGTTGTTTATTCACCCAACACTGTTTGTTTGTATGTGTTTAGTCGGGAGGGGGAAGGGGGAAAGGGGGAAAAAAATCAATAGCTGTTTTGCTCCGTAGATGATCTGAGCTGAACTATTTCAGCTGAACAGATAAAACCCGGCAATTTGATATTTTCTGATCCGACTGGCAGTTTTCAATTGCAAGTTTTTAACTTCCTCCCGTAGACCCTGAAATCAGCCCTACCGTGTTGAAGCTTCCATTTGAACTGAATTGATCTACCCGCCTTTCCAGCAATTATGCAGCCATTCTGCGAAGCATCCTCACTTTGTTATTCATCACACAAAATTCAGTGGAGTGAAGTGGCATTAAAGGAGCAAAATGTACCCTTCCTAGGCCATGAAGGCCCAAGGAGAACTAGGCAACATTCAGCAGTTTCTGCAATGCTGATTTGATTGCAACATTCGTACGGCTAGTCCTTGACTTAATGACCATTTGTTTACAATGCAGCAGTTATAATGCTGCTGAAGAAAGCAATAGCAATTTGTCTGAAATGGTATAGGGTTTCCTGCCTAAGCAGAGGTTGGACTAGAAGATCTCCAAGGGTCCCTTCTATTCTATTCTATTCTATTCTATTCTATTCTATTCTATTCTATTCTATTCTATTCTATTCTATTCTATTCTATTCTATTCTATTCCATTCCATTCCATTCTATTCTATATTCCATTCCATTCCATTCTATTCTATTCTATATTCCATTCTATTCTATTCTATTCTATTCTATTCTATTCTATTCTATTCTATTCTATTCTATTCTATTCTATTCTATTCTATTCTATTCTATTCTATTCCATTCCATTCCATTCCATTCCATTCTATTCTATATTCCATTCCATTCTATTCCATTCCATTCCATTCTATTCTATATTCCATTCCATTCCATTCCATTCTATTCTATTCTATTCTATTCTATTCTATTCTATTCTATTCTATTCTATTCTATTCTATTCTATTCTATTCTATTCTATTCTATTCCATTCCATTCTATTCCATTCCATTCTATTCTATTCTATTCCATTCCATTCTATTCTATATTCCATTCCATTCCATTCTATTCTATATTCCATTCCATTCTATTCTATATTCCATTCCATTCCATTCCATTCTATTCTATTCTATATTCCATTCCATTCCATTCTATTCTATTCTATTCTATTCTATTCTATTCTATTCTATTCTATTCTATTCTATTCTATTCTATTCTATTCTATTCCATTCCATTCCATTCCATTCTATTCTATATTCCATTCCATTCTATTCCATTCCATTCCATTCTATTCTATATTCCATTCCATTCCATTCTATTCTATTCTATTCTATTCTATTCTATTCTATTCTATTCTATTCTATTCTATTCTATTCTATTCTATATTCTATTCTATTCCATTCTATTCCATTCCATTCTATTCTATTCTATTCTATTCCATTCCATTCTATTCTATATTCCATTCCATTCCATTCCATTCTATTCTATATTCCATTCCATTCCATTCTATTCTATATTCCATTCCATTCCATTCCATTCCATTCCATTCCATTCTATTCTATTCTATTCTATTCTGCTATGGTGGCACAGTGGTTAAAATGCAGTACTGTAGGCCAACTCTGGCCACAGCCAGGAGTTCGATCCTGACCGGCTCAAGGTTGATGCAGCTTCTATCTATCCAAGGTCAGTAAAATGAGGACCCAGATTATTGGGAGCAATCTACGAACTGTATAAACTGCTTAAAGTGGGCTATAAAGCACTGTGAGGTGGTATATAAGTCTAAGTGCCATTGCTATTGCTATTGCTATTGCTATTGCTATTGCTATTGCTATTCTATTCTATTCTATTCTATTCTATTCTATTCTATTCTATTCTATTCTATTCTATTCTATTCTATTCTATTCTAAACCAGCTATAGCACTTAGACTTATATACCGCTTCATAGTGCTTTGCAACCTTGACTAAACTGGGTCCTCATTTTACCGACCTCGGAAGGATGAAAGGTTGAGTCAACCTTGAGCTCAGTCAGGATTGCAATTCTGCCTTCTAACCACTGCGCTACCTTGACCTATCCTTAAAATTATGACTGTTGCACCACCTAATACTAATTAAGTGTAAGAAGTCAGGAACCAAGATAGATAAAGTTCAAAAGGACTACCCGTACAAGTTTATTTTGGGTTACCTACACACAGGAATCCGAACTGCGAATGGTCAAGGTGAATTGGCGCCAGATATGAGTCAACAGACTTCAAAGGGGGCTGGAGTTAAGATTCTTATGGGGGCATAGAAACTTCAGACAGATGATGCATTTGACCCACCTGGTTATCTCCAAAAGGAGGCGAGGGAGGGGGAGGAGAAGGAGGAGGGAGGGGAGGGGCAAATGCTAACTGATTCTTGGGAACCAGCTTGCATGTATGGTAGTTTCAGCATCCTACAGCCACATAATTGCAATCAGCAACCTTCAGAATGGGACGACTCACAGCGGCCAGATGGACGTGTTTGGATAAGCATGGCTGGGTAGTCACTGCCATTTGCTGCCACTAGGTGGTCCTGGCTGGGTGGGCATGGCCCGCTCGACGCAGCTCTCTCAGTGCAGCTGACTTGGTAAGGGCAAGTGGGTGTGGGTGGGTGGGCATAGACGGTTAGGTGCAGCCAGCTTGGCCCCACTGACTTGGGACAGCCTGGTTGGCATGGAACAAATTGCACTGGCTAACTCAACATGGGGACAACTCAGTGCCCTACAAGCCTCCTCCTCCTCCTCCTCCTCCTCCTCCTCCTCCTCCTCCTCCTCCTCCTCCTCCTCCTCCTCCTGTGGGGTGAACCCAGAAAATGGAACCTTGTGGTTCCTGATCGCAACTGTCCTTCAAGAACAGAATGCCTAGATCTTACTAGATCTTTTTGAATGGGTCCGTCAGGATGGGCAGAAACCAATGCAAGAAGGTGATTACCCAGATATCCAGATACCAAGGCTTTAGAAAACCTCGAATCTGATCCAGGAGTCAACTGTTAACCCATGCAGCTTCCCAAGCAGTGGAGGCACCCTTAACTTCCCAAGAGCTGCATTTTAGACCCTCTGTGCCTTCCAGATGATCTACGTGAGACAACAGAGGCTTCTCGTTTTATGGCCCCAATGGATTCCAGCAGCAATCATCTCTCTGCCTCTGCAAAAGCAGGCCATTAGCTGATTGTAGTATCTGGAAGCTCCCCACCCCCTCCCCATTCCCTTTCCATAAACAGCTTGGCCCTCTAAACGAAGATTACATGCACAATGCTTTGGCAGCACATCCTGTTGTGATTGATGCTGTTTCCACAAGGATCAGCGGAATTAAGGAATGACTAGCCACTCGCTGTAAAGTCCTTTTGGAAGTATCTTTAAAAAAAAAAATTATGGTTATCACTCCTCTCTTCTTTCTTACCAGGGCACAGATAGGGAGAAGGCTGTCTGCCCCACTGGGTAGACAGACTAGGAAATCAAACTTCACAAGAGGAATAAGGAATTTTTTTTTTTTTATCTAGAGTGGCTACAATAACCAAATCTTGCAAGCCTGATGCTGCAGCATCTCTGCCCTCCTCCCCATATTTCAGCTGACCCTATTTATCATAAACCATCTGCGTTCCCTGCTTCCTCCTTATTCATTTTTTTTTGTTGTTGTTATCTGTTGGTGATGACTTAGTTTTCAAGGTTGAATTCCTTCCCTTGGGATTTTGAAAGCTAAGTACCAGCATTTTTTATTATGATTACGAATGTCTGCCAGGTAGCATTTGATTAAGTCAAGATTCCTGTTGGCTATCATGCCTGGTACTAATGCATAGTAGAATTGCATTAGGTGGCTACATTGAGCCATACCTATTTTATGCACCTTAGTCCTGTTTTGTTATGTTGTTTAGTCGTGTCCGACTCTTTGTGACTTTATAGGCAAGTGCTCACCATACTATCCTGTCAAGCACAGTTTCTTACAATTATTGGATGTTCATCTTTGTATCAGTTTTGATGTTATCAAGCCAGCACATTCTTTGCTTGCCCCTTCTTCTTGTTCCACTAACCATGGAACAAGATGGTGAGTTGGCCATGCTGAATTGGCCATATGAGCTGGTGATGATGAGCTGGCCATGGTGAGTTGGCCACGGTGAGCTTGCCATGGTGAGCTGCCCATGATGAGTTGGTCATGGTGAGTTGGCCCTGATGAGTTGGCCATGGTAAGTTCACCATGATGAGTTGGCCATGATGAGCTGGCCATGGTGAGTTGGCCATGGTGAGTTGGCCATGATGAGGTGCCCATGATGAGGTGGCCATGGTGAGTTGGCCACAGCAAGTTGTCCCATTCCACAGCACTACAGTTCAAAGGCATCAATTCTTCAATCAGCCATTTCTTAATGTCCAACTCTCACACCCGTACACCATTCTAGAAAGACTATTGCTATAACCTATCAATCTATTGCTCTGTTCCTATTTTACTTCCATTGTATTACAAATTGTTTGGGTAATTAGTTTTGCGTGGATGTGATTTGCGATTAGAACTCCTCCTGACTGCCATTGCCCCTCAACATATAATTACACTAGAGATGGATATCGGACAAGTTGAGTTTAATTGTGGATGAGTGAGGAATTTTTTTTGTAAGGTGTCCAGTTTGAGAACTGCAGCATACAAGGAGCAAAACACTCCTTGACTGAAGTTCCTTCAAGTCTACCAGAGCTTGTTTGACTCACTGTATTAACACGGCTTCTTCTGTTTGCCTTCCCTACTAGCAACACATCTCACGCTGAGAACTTGGCAAGACCTTTTGGCTAAGGTTTACCTCAGACAAGAGCTAGTTTCAAATGAATGTTGCTGTCTTTTTGAAGCCAAGCGTGGATTTTCCACAGACGTCTCACTCCTTGCTTCCTCAACACCAAGGACATTAATTGAAGGAAAAGAATTGTACATTAAGCTCAAGAGATCTTGGTTGAGATGCTTGGTACGTATTCCTTACATTTATTTACTTATTTATTCATGAATGTATGAGGGACAAAGCCCCTTAGGTTTTTGTTTTTAAGAATTGGCACAAACGCTGAGAAGTTTGAATAAGGGGAGCTTTTGGTTACCCAAATGTGCAAATGCAATTAAGATATATTTTGGTTAGAAAAGTAATCTAAAACGGATATTGTTGATATTATGAGAAAACTGTAACAAAAATGTTGATATTCAATTGTATATTTACTAATAACAACAAGAATTGTATTTGCCTAGTGTGGGAAAATAGGTACTACTGGAAGAAGAGAGGAAACATGTGATGGTTCAATAATGGATCTAGATTGAAGAAGTTAATATATACCACTGAATTACTAATGCATGTAGGTCTTTGGTTCTTCGGGTTTTCTCCACGTAGAATTTGAAGTGTCTTGGCGACGTTTCGACGAAGTCCCATTCGTCATCTTCAGGCTGGTGTTTTGGGCTTCGTGCTTCTAGGAGCAATGTGTGATTGTAGCTGTTTCTTCCTTTTAACTGCCAGTGGGGGTTTGAACTGATTGGCTGGGAGCTCGGCTGTGTTCATACCCCACTGGCAGTTAAAAGGAAGAAACAGCTACGATCAGACATTGCTCCTAGAAGCACGAAGCCCAAAACACCAGCCTGAAGATGACGAATGGGACTTTGTTGAAATGTCGCCAAGACACTTCCAATTTTACGTGGAATATATATATATGGTCCCTTCCAACTTTATTCTATTCTGTTCTGTTCTGTGGAAAAACCTCTCTCCACTGAACCGCTCCCTGGTGCCCAAAAAGTTGGGGGACACTGTCCTAATTCAGATACCAACTTCTGCTCCATCTCAACAAATCATGCCACATGAAACAGGGTCAATTTTTTTGTGTCAGCTCTACTTCTAACATGACCAGCTTTGCCAGATTCTTAGGAGAAAGTATTTGGGGATCAAACCTTAAGGCCAGGAGACATTCTGCTTCCCGTTTTTAGCCTGGCCAAGAGCAAAATGTTTAAACAAATTGCAACTGAGAAGTTCAAGCTTTATTTATTTAAATTTCCATTCGTGACCCTTTGAGAGCAGTGTCTTTAATTAGCAATCATTTTTAATTTGCCTGACTTTGATTTAATTGAATGTGAGAGCATGCTTGAGTCTGCATTGAGGTCAGATTGATGAGTAGCATTAAATTCAACTCATTGTTGCTGGGTTCAGGTTTTCTCCTTGGTGTTAAAAAGAGTCAAATCCGAGCACAATCTTCTCCTATGACATGTTTGCTCTTAAATTAATGCGATATTGAAAACTATTAACCATGCGATATTTCAATTTTGACATGATGTTTTTCAGGGCATTCCTATGCATGTCTACTCAAAATAGGTGCTCAAATGTTGTGTACCTCCACTTTATGTAAAATATATCAAGGTTGAATTATTTGTGTTGGGGATTTGTACAAGCTTCTGATTCACCAGATGTTCCTTAAGATGTTCCTTGAGTATCTTCAAATATTGGCCAGGCTGGTTGGGGCTAGCTCAGAAATACCTAGTGGATTCTCCTTGATCTTGAAAAAGAGATGCAGAGAGATTAAAGTCAAAACCTGTATGGGTGGCTGCCTCAGGGTCGAAATAGCCTTGCTAAGAGGCTCTGTGACACGGGACCTGTAAAGCCGCCAAAGCAGCGCAAACCAGCTGTTTTTCGTGGCGGAAAAACCCCTCCTCGGTAGGAGTAGGGGCGAAGAGCTGTGGGTGAGGGTTGAGATCTTCTGAAAGCCCCCCGAAAAAACGCTCGGGGGGGGAGAAAGAAGACTCCCTGTAAGCTCACAATCGCTCCAGCCCGGCGCAGCATCAAGACGCTGAGACCAGCCACCACCCGAGGAACACATCTCAAAGAAGCACAGAGATTGACAGACTGAACCCAGGAGCTTAAAAAGCAAGTATTTCTTATATTTTACCTTGGATCAATTATGCTCACAATAAACAAAAGGCACCCAGGATGGCGACCACTCTTAATTTAAAGGGATAGGCACCGGAAGAGAAAGGCGGAAGAGAAACTGTAATGCGAAAGAGACCTCTAGAGGGCAGCAGAGACGCATAACTTAAAACCTGTGCAAAATAAACCTAAGGAAGAGAAACTGTAATGCGAAAGAGACCTCTAGAGGGCACCAGAGACACATAACTTAAAAATGTTGCAGAATAAACCTAAGGATGTATGCCAGCTCCCCAGAGATGACGATGAAGGAATTAAAAGATGACATATCAACAATTATTGAAAAAATGAAGAGAAAGATGGACATGATAATAGACATGCATGCAAAAACATGTGAGGGAAGAATGGAGGCGCTGGATGCAGTGGAACAAAACGGAGAAATGGAGAAAATGGTGGAAAATCACAGCAAAGCAGTTATTGAGGACTTGGACCAAACCGGAGGAACGTACAGTGGGGAAATGAGAGAAGATACTGGGAGAAATTTGAAGAGAGTCTGGGAAGGAGTTGAAGAAAAGATGGAAGAGGTGGAGAGACAAGAAGATTTGAAAAGAATTGTTATAAACGCATGGGGAAAATATCTAGGAGAGGAGGCTAAAAATTTCTCTTGGCAAACTGACAGAATCCATAGAGCATGGCTTATATGGAACCAAGGGACATTGCAAGCAATAAAGAGTGACTTATTACGTGGAAGGGAAGCTGTGCTATGGAAAGCCACCTGGCAGAGGAAGAAACCTAGAATTCGTCTGAAATGAAGAGAAACTTAATATTTTAAGCAAGGAATTAAAGGCAAAGAATTATGGACTGATTTAAGGACTAAGTGCAAGAGCAAAAGACATGAGATGGTGATTAATGGAAGATGTATATTAAGTAGACTAGGAATGTACGCGTTGAAGGGAGGGGTGCAAAGACATGATAATTATTAACTTTAGAAAGAAGACTTGTTTGTGTGATGTACAATCGATAGATTTGAAAAGAAGTGAAACTTAAAATTTATAAAATGTAGTTGGCTTATAGTTGGACTTTGATATACGGAGTGAAGAAGGTCTACAAATTTGAAATGATTGTATTAAGCTGAAGGGCTTTAACTTGAATTTTTTCTTTGTTTGCATGTACAAATGGATATCTAATAATAATAAATTAAAAAAAATCTGTATGTTCCTAGCTTCTAGAATTCCACAAGAACTTTCTTATGATTACTGGGACACAAGCATTTACCTCTAGTAATTTTGAAGTAACATCTAATTGACTATGTTTCCCACTAACATATAATTGGGAGACATGGAAATGGTCTTTAATTGATATTTGTTTGATAATATTTTTACTGTTTTCTTTTGTAATGGTTTTGAATGTTCTTTCTGAATGTTTTATCAAGTTTAAAATAACAGCAGGAAGATAATTAAGAAAAATACAAGGGGTGAATTTGATAAAAAAAATGAAGTCAGAATTAAAATAAAATATGCTAAAAAAAAAAAAGAAGTTGCAGTCATGTTTAACTAAATCAGCTGACCACATTGTAAGCTTTCAATAATTGTCAGCCTTACCTGGTAGACCAGATAAGCTAATTCTATTTTATTGGGGTCAGGTTATTCACCAGAGCACCGGAGGGAAGGACGAGAAACAATGGTTGGAAACTGGTCAAAGAGAGAAGCAACCTGGAATTAAGGAGAAACTTCCTGACAGTGAGGATAATCAACCAGTGGTACAGCTTTGCCTTCAGAAATCATGGGTGCTCCATCACAGGAGGCTTTTAAGAAAAGACTAGACATTCACTTGTCTGAGATGGTGTAGGTTCTCCTGTTTGAGCAGGGGGCTGGACTAGAAGACTTCCAAGGTCCTTCCAGCTTCTATTCTATTCTATTCTATTCTATTCTATTCTATTCTATTCTATTCTATTCTATTCTATTCTATTCTATTCTATTCTATTCTATTCTATTCTATTCTATTCTATTCTATTCCATTCCATTCCATTCCATTCCATTCCATTCCATTCCATCTCCTATTCTATTCTATTCTATTCTATTCTATTCTATTCTATTCTATTCTATTCTATTCTATTCTATTCTATTCTATTCTATTCTATTCTATTCTATTCTATTCTACCCTACCCTACCCTACCCTACCCTACCCTACCCTACCCTACCCTACCCTACCCTACCCTACCCTATCCTATTCTATTCTATTCTATTCTATTCTATTCTAAAGCTATATTCTTGCAAGTCTGAAGGAACAATTCTCCACTATCTCCTTTACAGCCTGAAAAACTAAGGATGGTCTTTCCTTAGTCTCTTGTCCCACCTATTTTCTAGTTGTGGACTATGCTGTCTCTTATCTGTCCATTCCTTTGGTAGTGTCTCTTCACCCTGTCTCCAAGGTCTGTCACTCAAACCATCAGTAATGAATAACATGGCAATATATCCTCACTTTCTAACAACTATTCTTGAAAATGTGATCAACCTAGATCTAAGTAGAAATCCCTAAATTCAAGAATATGATATTTCTCCACTTGGCTCATAATCCCATCTTTATTATTATTTTACACACAAGGGGGAATGTCATCTTATTTTTAGCGTAAAGAAGATACCGAATTCAGCCATTTGTTCCACTGTGCTTTTTACACGTGGAACAGAACAGGTGCCACATTCTAGCCCTTCTTGCAGTTAGTTGTGTGTTCACAAGAGTCTTTTTTGACATAAAATGTCAACCTACTGCTTCCTCAGGGTGGGCCTACAGGTCATAAAGCTCCTGAGAGTTGGCAGGCAGTCTCTTGAACTCTGATTCTACTTTCTCCCCCGATGTAAAATTAATGGTAATTCAGTTAACCAACAAAACAGACCCCTTTTGGGGACGTTGAGAAGAATTTGCTTTATTGCATCAAACAGTGAAGCCTTTTTTCAGCTCCACTAGCAACTGTGTGTATTTAGCAGTGCAATAAATGTGCCAAAAAAATGAATTATATATCATCCCCAGAACTCTTAGCCTGAGAGTGTAACTACTATGCTAATCTTTTCCCAGTATATACTCTCCAGAGGAGTGGTGCTAAACACTAAAGTGCATGCAATTCAATGTATGCTTAACTTGGGAGTAAGATATGGTTGAGCAGGAGATATTCTCAGAAAAATAGGCATGAAATGGAAGTCAAATTTGGTTGCTAATGCTATTATTTCTGCCTTAAAGGCCTTTGAAATTGGTTCAGACAACACATCTGATCTGTTTTCAGGCTCACCTTGATGTGGGATAACAGTTTTTTATTTGTGTCAGAAGCACCTTCAAATTATAGACATATAACCTTCAATACTGAACAAAGAAAATAGTCATAAAAATAAAGCATGCGTAAAAAGTATGTAAAATAAATAGGATTAAAACTAGAACATTAATCAGAATAAAGCTGGAAGGGACCTTGGAGGTCTTCTAATCCAGCCCCCTGCTCAAGCAGGAAGCCCTATACCACTTCAGACAGGTGGCTGTCTGGTCTCTTCTTAAAAGCCTCCAGTGATGGATCACTCGCAACATCTGGAGGCCAGCTGTTCCACTGGTTAATTGTCCTCACTCTTAGGAAGTTTCTTCTTAATTCCAGGTTGCTTTTTTCTTTGGTCAGTTTCCATCCCTTGCTTCTTGTCCTGCCTTCTGGTGCTTTGGAGAATAAGTTGACCCCTTCATCTTTGTGGCAACCTCTCAAATACTAGAATACTGCTACCATGTCGCCCCTAGTCCTTTTTTTCTCTACACTGGCCATACCCAATTCCTGCAACCATTCTTCATGTTTTTGTCTACTGGCCCTTAATCATCTTAGTTGTTCTTCTTTGCAAAGTTTCGACATTTTTTTATTCTGGAATGTGATGACCAAAACTGGGTGCAGTTGGAAGGGAAGAGTCTACACAATTCAATTGGAAGGGAAGAGTCTACACAATTCAATTGGAAGGGAAGAGTCTACACAATTCAATTGGAAGGGAAGAATCTACACAATTCAATTGGAAGGGAAGAGTCTACACAATTCAATTGGAAGGGAAGAGTCTACACAATTCAGTTGGAAGGGAAGAGTCTACACAATTCAATTGGAAGGGAAGAGTCTACACAATTCAATTGGAAGGGAAGAGTCTACACAATTCAATTGGAAGGGAAGAGTCTACACAATTCAATTGGAAGGGAAGAGTCTACACAATTCAATTGGAAGGGAAGAGTCTACACAATTCAATTGGAAGGGAAGAGTCTACACAATTCAGTTGGAAGGGAAGAGTCTACACAATTCAATTGGAAGGGAAGAGTCTACACAATTCAGTTGGAAGAGTTTATACAATTCAATTGGAAGGGAAGAGTCTACACAATTTAGTTGGAAGGGAAGAGTCTACACAATTCAATTGGAAGGGAAGAGTCTACACAATTCAATTGGGAGTCTTAGTACCAGCACGTAAATCTGGGTGGCCCACTGTCTCATACCAGTTGACCTGAGAGTCAATCCCCTTTAGAGTCAGTGGGATTCCTGTGTTGACATGTAAAGCTCAGTAAAGTTAATCCATCTCTAAGCTTCCATTCTCCCTGAAAGCCAAAGATATTCTTTAGTCCCTGTTCTCACATTCCAAGGCATATCCCCCCCAACCCCCCCAAAAAACCCACATACTTTCAAGCACACACATTACTCTCAGCTTTATGCAACATCACATCCTTATATCCATTTAAACAAGGAGACATTTCCCTTTTCCCCCACCTCCCCCCAAACTCCTGGGAGATGATGATAAAGAATGCTAATTAGCCCTTGTTCACACAGTGGTTTTGTACAATTCCATATTGGACAGAGTTCAGGGTGAACGGCTAAATGGCATGAAAGTGGGTGGGTGGAAAAAATAATAATCCCTCGGGCCGGAGCAAATTATATTCAGTAACTTCTCCGTTTCTGTTGACTTTGCTCTGCTCCCGGCCCTATTCAAATATTCTTCCTCCCCCCCCAGCTAATTTCTGCGCCCATCCCCAAATCTCTATAGTTTCTCAAAGCAAAAAAAAAAGGGGGGGGAAGCATGTTTGAGTTTGATGGAGACAAATTTAAATTTAAATTTACAAATTTAAATCGATTGTATTAAGCAGTTAGCTTGAATTTTCCCCTGGTTTACATATACAAATATATATCTACTGATTATTGGAAGATATATATCAAATAGACTAAGAATGTACTTGTTGAAGGGATGGGTATATCGACATGGAAATTATTAACATTAATAAGATGACTTGTTTGTTTGATGTCCAATGGATTGATCTGAAAAGAAGTGAAAGTTAAAATGTTTAAAATGTAGTTGGTTCATAGTTAAACTTGGATATATGGAGTGAAGAAGGTCTACAAATTTAAAATGATTGTATAGAGCTGAATGGCTTTAACTTGAAATTATTATTTTTTTCTTCTTTGTTTACATGTACAAATGGATATCAAATAATAAAAAATGTTTTAAAATAAAATAAAAAAAAAAACAGCTGTAAATTGAACAGTGGCTGGCTACCTCATGTTTATTTGGTCCCGGCCTGGAAAATTTCCAGTTTGCTTCTCCCATGGAAAAAAAGTTGGCATTTAACAGGGCATTCGATTTTCTTAGGTTGAGGGCGCCAACTGGATCTTTGGTTGAAGTTGAAATGTAATTATAATGAAATGTGATTAATTGTGGAATGAACAGGAAGGCTTCCAAAGTGGGTTGGTTTTTTTTTTTTTTTGGGTAGCCTTCCCATGTGATAAAATGATGCTTTTCTGCCATGCAAAATGCACAGGGCTGCATCCTCCATTTTTTTCCCTTTCAGAGTTTTGGCAAATATCTGAAACTGCTTTTGTTCTGCTGGGGTGGGGGGTGGGGGTAGTCCAAGCATTCCCAATGAGCTGTATTTTTGGAACTAAGCTGAGCAAGGAAAAATATCCGAACCCAAACATTTTACCGAGTCCATCTCTCTTTCTGCTGATTGTCTTCTTCTTCTTTTCTTCCCTTCCATCTTTCCCAGCGTGAGAGCCTTCTCTAGAAAGGTAAGTCTTTGCGTAATGTGTCTCTTTTTAAGATCATTCTAATCTCCTTTAATTTCCCCCATTGCCCCCCATTATTCTATTTTAATTTTCCTATATAGTCTGCCTCTAAATATAAAGTCCTCTTTTAAAGTCTGGCTCCAAATCTCCATTAATTCCCATAGATTTCTGTCTTTGCACTATCTTCGCATCGGTTCTGAATCTTATAGCGCCCATTTACACAGATGTAACTCCTGTTATACAATGTTTCTTCCTCCCTCCCTCCCTCCCTTCCTTCATCCCTCCTTCCTTCCTTCCTCCCTCCCTCCTCTCTCCCTCCCATCTTCCTTCTTCCCTCCCTTCCATCTTCCTTCCTTCCTCCCGTCCTCCCTCCCTCCCATCTTCCTTCCTCCCTCCCTCCCTTCTTCCTTCCTTCCTTCCTCCCTCCCTCCTCTCTCCCTCCCTCCCTCCCATCTTCCTTCTTCCCTCCTCCCTTCCATCTTCCTTCCTTCCTCCTGTCCTCCCTCCCTCCCATCTTCCTTCCTTCCTTCCTCCCTCTCTCCCTCCCTCCCATCTTCCTTCCTTCTTTCCCTCCTTCCCTTCTCTCTCCCTCCCATCTTCCTTCTTCCCTTCTTCCCTCCCATCTTCCTTCCTTCCTCCCATCTTCCTTCTTCCCTTCTTCCCTTCCTCCCAGCCTCCCATCTTCCTTCTTCCCTCCCTCCCTCCCTCCCTTTCTCTTTAAAATGCAACTATCCAACTTCTTCACAGAGACACCCAACCTAGAATCTTTTGTGGGAATTTGGTTTGATGGCCGTCTTTAATTTTAGCAGAGCTTATTCCATCTCTTAGGAGAAGATGCAGATCAAGAGGTCCAATGGGTGGCATCTGCTGCGATCTTTTGCTTCTGGTCTTTTCATTTGCTGAGAGCCAGGGTAACATTTTTTTACCCCTCCAGAGTGGATTTAACCAGCCCAAACCCAGCATACTAAATGTAATAAACACTTTGACACCTGTTAAGAATGAGTAAACCTTGAAAAAAGGGATCCTGTTGTTCCATCACTTCTTTCTCGACAGGTTTCCCCCCCTCTTTTATTTCAATGAAAAGTGGGCCGGGGGCGGGGGCGAGAGACGTCTGCAGCATGTTGTATTTTCTAAAAACATTTATGTGGGGAGAGATTATTCTGCATTTGTGGACCTATGCCAGATCCAAAGTGACAGGTTGGAAATGCAACAGCCAAGCAAGCAGTTTCCCTGGTAACAGCTCCCAGCTGAAACGTCCGTAACTTCTGCTGTCATGCAAGCTCCTTGCTCCTTAAAAGTTTTGAGGACCAACTTGAAGGAAGAAGCTGGATCGACTGTGGAACATGGAAGTAGCACCTCACTCTGCTTCATAAGAGGCAGATATCATTGGGACACTTCCCCCGTTCCACCATCCTCAAGACATTGGGCTGATAAGGCTGTGCAGTGAGGACGGCAGGAAAGATTATTGGAAGTTCACTTCCTTCTATCCAGGACATGGCATATAAGCGCTGCTTGACCAGGGTCCAAAGTGTTGTCTGGACACATCCTCTCCATGAACGGTTTCCTGGGAGGGGGTTTTGCGGTATCTGAAACAGAACAGAGGTAGTAATAGTAATAGTAATAGTAGACGAGAAAGAATTGGAGAAGATAACAAAATACAAAGACCTACAAATAGAAATAGAAAGACTGTGGCAAAGGCAAGCAAGGGTAGTACCAATAGTAATAGGCGCCTTGGTTGCAATCCCAAAACAACTGGAGCACCACTTGAACACCATCATCGGCATTGACAACTTCGCCATCAGTCAATTGCAAAAGGCGGCCTTACTAGGAACTGCTTCCATCCTGCGATGATATCTGTAACACCATCAAACATCTGCCTATCCCAGGTCCTTGGGAAGGACTCGATAGGTAGACAAAAATGCCAAATCCAGTCTGAACATCTGGCTGACTGTGCAATAATCCATAATAATAATAGTAATAGTAATAGTAATAGTAATAGTAATAGTAATAGTAATAGTAATAGTAATAGTAATAGTAATAGTAATAGTAATAGTAATAGTAATAGAAGATAGTGGATGTGGCAATGCCTGGAGACAGCAGAATAGACGAGAAAGAACTGGAGAAGATAACAAAATACAAAGACCTACAAATAGAAATAGAATGACTGTGGGAAAGGCAAGCAAGGGTAGCACCAATAGTCATAGGTGCCTTGGGTGCAATCCCAAAACAACTGGAGCACCACTTGAACACCATCATTGGCATTGACAACTTCGCCATCAGTCAATTGCAAAAGGTGGCCTTACTAGGAACTGCTTCCATCCTGCGATGATATCTGTAACACCATCAAACATCCACATCTGCCTATCCCAGGTCCTTGGGAAGGACTCGATAGGTAGACAAAAATGCCAAATCCAGTCTGAACATTTGGCTGAGTGTGTGATGATCTATTATTATTATTATTATTATTATTATTATTATTATTATTATTATTATTATTATTATTATTATAGACAAGCACCTGCAACATAATACCCCGGACTTAACAATTGTCGATAAGAAAGACAAAAAAGTCTGGATAGTGGACGTGGCAGTGCCTGGAGACAGCAGAATAAACGAGAAAGAACTGGAGAAGATAACAAAATACAAAAACCTACAAATAGAAACAGAACGACTGTGGCAAAGGCAAGCAAGGGTGGTACCACCTTGGGTGCAATCCCAAAACAACTGGAGCACCACTTGAACACCATCATCGGCATTGACAAATTCTCCATGAGTCAATTGCAAATGGCAATTGCGTCTTCCCTCGTAGTGGGTTGAGGACCATCCGACTTCAGTTCCTTTTCAAGGAAGTCTTTGGCTTTCTGGACCGAGTTCAAGTAGTATCTTTTATTTCTATAGAGAAGTGACATCCCTGTTGGGGTTTCCCAACGATATTGCAGAGCGCGTGGTCTCAGTTCGTTGACCAGGAATTTGTAGTCCTTTCTGTCTCTCAGCATAGCCGGGGGGATCTCTTTCAGTACCTTCACCTCCTGCCCCTCTATATAGAATCTCCTATTGTAGGAAGTGATGGAGATGAGGTTCTGGAATCCTTGTGTTGCGAAGTGAATGACCACGTCTCTTGGTTGATGCCTGTTTGCTGACTTCCATGCGCCAACTCTGTAGATTCTATCGAATTGCCACGCAATCTCTCTGGTTTTCTTACCCAGAAATGTTGCCAGGGCCTCTACAAAGGTTCCAAGCAGGCCCCCTTGGGTTTCGTTTGTTGTCTCTTTCCACCCTCTAAACCTGATTGCAGACGCCATTTGCCAGTATTGCATCATGGTGGACTGGTCTTGGGCTACTCCTTTCATCTCTGCTATCTGTCCCTCTATGCGGTTCTCCACTTCTTCCATCCTCTTTTCCGTATTCTCCCTGATTTCCTGAAGGTTCTTCTCCATTTCGTCCTCTATTCTCTTGTAGTGTGCTTGCATTGCCTCCTTCATTCGGTCCAGGTCTGTGGCCATCGCTCTACGTTGTTCCTCCCATTTTCTCTCTAGGTCTCTACTTTGGTCCGCCAGCAGCTGTTTTATGTCTTTGTATCTTTCCTCCATCTTCTGTTCTGCTTCTATGCACCTTTTTTCCATCCTTGTGCCCATTGCATCCAGTTTTCTATCCATTCCATCCATCCTTATTACCAGCGTCTCTATCGTCTCTTTTAATTCCTGCATCATGTGTGCTGATGGGCTGGCATGGGTTGGCAGATGGGTCTGAGGGCTTGTAGTTGGATGTTGGGGGGTGATGATGGGTGGGGTGTTTCCTGGCGGAGTAGAGAGTTGAGCTGGGGGGGTGCAGCTCCCTTTGTGTGTGTGTGTGTCAGTTTGGTTTGTTTGGTCTGCTTGGAGGCCATCTTGAGCTTATCCTCCTGTTGGCCTGGCACTGTGTTGATTTTCCACTTAGACCAGATTGGTCTTTAGTCTGTGTTCTGGTAGTGATCCAGTGCTCTAACTTTTCGAGGGGGGGGCTTCAGGGTTCAGGCAGTGCAGGGCTGAGAACCTATAATCAGGCAGGTCTGTGTTCAGGGAGCCTGTTCAGTGCCTCTGCCTTGGCTTCCTCCTCTCTCTCCTTTGCCAACCTGTCTCTCCTCTTTGCACTTTTTCCCTTTACAGTGGCCCAGGATGCCTTCAAGTCTTCCTCTTACTCCCACCTTCCTCCCTGGTAGATTCTGCTCTCTTCAGTACCCCTGAGGCTCCCGTTCTGGGGGGTCTGGGGCACAGCGCGTGGGGTGTCTCTCCCCAGTCCCTCTGCCGTCCAGGGTACCCTTTTCCTGTGTCTTCCCCTGCCGTCTGCCTCCTTGCCTCTTCCCTCTTAAGTCTTCTCTCCTCCCCTCTATTGTTCCAGCCTCTAGCCAGAGACCTTATTGATCTAAGATTGCTTAAGGTCTGAGTCCCAACTGCCTCAGATGGGAAACCTTTCCTAGCAGAGAAGCCTGGCCAGGTATATCAAATCAGCACCTCACGCAGGTATTCTTTTTCGCTATTACTCACTCCGCTCGCCTCCGCTCGTGTCTGCTTCCTGTCGCCTCCACTCGCCTCCGCCTTTGTTTGCCGCGCCAGGCCCCCTCAGCTGTTTTCGCACCGTTCCGCTCTCCAGTCTGTTCTTCTGGGGGTCCTCTTCAGGCCGGCAAGTTCTCCCGGCGGCTCTCGCTTTTCAGGCCGATGTCCTCCTCCTCCTCTGTCTGCCGTTCCTCTCGCGCCAGCTCCAGCTCTCTCTCTCACAGTGCGGTGCAGCGTCTTCTTCTTCGGGCCTGCCGGCCGGCTGCCCAGCCACCGCCGGCTTCAGCGGCTCCGTTCGTGGCTTCCCGGGACCTGCCGGCGGCGAGCCTCACTTTTTTAGAGAGATCCGAGGATCCTCTTCTATCCGGTCTTCTCAGTTCATCGCTCGCTTTCACGGAGCCTAAATGTTTTGAATTTCCCGCGAGCCCCGTCCCGGAGCTTTCTAAGAAAGGCCAGTATATATTTTCTTTTGACATGGGTATTGGAACCAGTTGTGAAGTTAGTAACACGGTTGTTAAGTGAAGCTGGCTTCCCCATTGACTCAGCTCGTCAGAAGGTTGCAAAAGGGGATCACAGGACCCCTGGGACACTCCAACTGTCATAAGTACAAGTCAGTTTCCGAGCGTCTGAATTTTGATCAGATGACCATGGGGATGCTGCAAAGGTCGTAAGCGTGAAGAACTTTGTAAGTCACTGTGTGCAGTGCCGTTGCAACTTGGAACAGCCGCTAAATGAACTGGACCACCCTGTACTATCGTTATTGTAAGAAGCAGGAATCTTTAAGAAGGGGGGAGAGAGAGAGCGCGGAGGGAAGGAAATCAGAAAGGCGGCGGGAAAAATTAGGGCAAATTAGGATACTTATTTATCAGGGTAGGGTTTTTATTTTTTTTTAAAGCATGGTCCAATAGGACAGCTGTGTACATGTACAGAGAGCATCCTCAGCCGATGAACACGAATTGAAGCATTACTGCCTCGGCTCCTTATCGTGCCTTATCCTGATGCAAATGAAGCTTTGGAAACCCCATGGTGTTATGGTTGGGGATTCTGAATGGCACGGACCCCACAGAGAACAATGAGCTGGGAGGGGTGATGTTGCTTTGCTTTATTTATTATTTTCCTTTTTGCAGAATCGACTGTTAATGAAAATAAATGCTGACTGGTGGCTGGCCTCATTTCTAAACACAAAGCAGGGCCTGGTGCGATCCTAATGGGTCATTATAACTTCCTTTTTCTTCTCCAGTTTACAGCACAAAGATTGATGGTCAATATCCTGATAAATGCCATCTGGAGCTGCCTGATTCGTGGGGTGCTGGGCCAGCCCCCACGCTTTCCATAGCATGGAGTGACTCACGCTAATCAGCCACTCCTGCAGATTTCAGCAGAAGCTCAATTTCCCTATAACAAGGCATAATGAGAAATATATTAGGATATTGACAGGGGGAAGCACCAAGGAGCTGAGTCTAATCTAATGGGGCTGATGGGGTCCGTATTTCAGGTTGATTGTGGGGTTCCCACTTATGAAAACTGTGGAACCCCCAAAAGAAAGGGTGCCCATTGTTGCAACAGACCCAGGAAAGCATGGAGTTTTTGCTCAAGGAAACCAGTTTGGTGTCAGGAATCACAACCGGTTATCAATGTGAGCTGGTTGCCAAGAGTCTGAATTGCAATCACAGGATCATGAGGGTGATGCAACGGTCGTAAATTGCAAGGGCTGGTCATAAGTGTGAGGACCGGACTTTTTTCAGCACCCGTATGCAGAATGAGAGGAGAAACTGCGGTGAAACTTAATTGACAAGAAACTTTGGTGGCAAGACTTTGGTTGTTTGTAGAAGTAGAACAATGATTGTGTCGCATGCAACTATGTCTGTCCAGAGTCAGTACACAACACACCTCTTTGGTTAGTCAAAAAATCAGGCTCGGTAGGAGGAGGGGCGAAGAGCTGTGAGTGTGGGTTGAGATCTTCTGAAAGCCCCCCCGAAAAAACGTTCGGGGGGGGGAGAAAGAAGACTCCCCGTGCACTCACAATAGCTCCAGCCTGGAGCAGCATCTGTCAGCTGACAGACCAAGACGCTGAGACCAGCCACCACCCGAGGAACACATCTCAAAGAAGCACAGAGATTGACAGACTGAACGCAGGAGCTTAAAAAGCAAGTATTTCTTATATTTTACCTCGGATCAAATACGTTCACAATAACCAGAAGGCACCCAAAATGGCGACCGCTTTTAATTTAAAGTGATAGGCACTGGAAGAGAAAGGCTGAAGAGAAACTGTAATGCGAAAGAGACCTCTAGAGGGCAGCAGAGACGCATAACTTAAAAATTTTGCAAAATAAACCTAAGGATGTATACAAGCTCCCCAGAAATGACGATGAAAGAACTAAAAGATGAAACAACTTTGGAAAAAATGAGGAGAAAGATGGACATGATAATAGACATGTATGCAAAAAGATGGGAGGGAAGGATGGAGACGATGGAGGCAGTGGAACAAAGCAGAGAAATGGAGAAGATGATGGAAAATCAAAGCAAAGCAGTTATTGAGGACTTGGACCAAACCGGAAAATCGCACAGTGGGGAAATGAGAGAAGATACTGGGAGAAATTCGAAGAGGGTCTGGGAAGGAGTTGAAGAAAAGATGGAAGAGGTGGAGAGACAAGAAGATTTGAAAAGAATTGTTATAAAAGCATGGGAAAAATATCTAGGAGAGGAGGCTAAGAATTTCTCTTGGCAAACTGACAGAGTCCATAGAGCATGGCTTATATGGAACCAAGGGACATTGCAAGCAATAAAGAGAGACTTATTACTTGGAAGGGAAGCTGTGCTATGGAAATCTACCTGGCAGAGGAAGAAACCCAGAATTCGACTGAAATGAAGAGAAACTTAATATTTTATGCAAGGAATTAAAGGCAAAGAATTATGGACTGATTTAAGGACTAAGTGTAAAAGCAAGAGACATGAGATGGTGATTAATGGAAGATATATATTAACTAGACTAAGAATGTACGTGTTGACGGGAGGGGTGTAATGAAATGATAATTATTAACTTTAATAAGAAGACTTGTTTGTTTGATGTACAATGGATAGATTTGAAAAGAAGTGTAACTTAAAATTTATAAAATGTAGTTGGCTTAGAGTTAAACTTTGATATACGGAGTGAAGAAGGTCTACAAATTTAAAATGATTGTATTAAGCTGAATGGCTTTAACTTGAATTTTTTCTTTGTTTGCATGTACAAATGCATATCTAATAATAAAAAAATTAAAAAAAAATCAGATGTAACCTTCCATTTTCTTTCACATATGAGGTGTGCCCAGGGAGACAAGACAGTGTGAGGAAGAAAGTCAAGATTCCCCTTTCTAGATCTTTTTTTGGTATACAGATAGTCTTCAATTAACAACCGTTTGTTTAGTGAGCATTCGACGTTACAACGGTACAGAGAAAAGATGACTTACAACGAGTCCTTGCCCTTACAACCATTGCAGCATGCCCATGGACACATGATCAAAATCCGGGCAGCTGGCACCCGGCATGAGTTTACAAAGGTTGCAGTGTTCCAGAGTTGTGTGATCAGCCGACGTGCCCTTGCAGGTTTCTTCTCTTCTGCAGTATAGTTCCCCCACCTGATTTGCAGACAGACTTCTGAAGCTTAAAGCTCTAATGTCAGCAGGAAACAGAGACAAGGCACAAATTAACAATAGGACAGCAGGAAAGGGCATTAAATCCAAGCAACATCCTACCTATCACTCTGGCAGGACCGTGGGTGCCCGTTGTGGGAAAGAACAGCACATCCTTCCCGATTGAATTAGGAGCTTGATATTTGATCTCTGCCTTCTGCTGTCCATTCACAAAGGCACTAATTCACTCTGTGTTGGGAGGAGGAGGAGGAGGAGGAGGAGGGGAAGGGGAAGTCTCTCCCACCCCACAGTGGTGGCATTGCCTGCTTTCCATCACAGGCTGCTTAAATATTCATTCGGTGTGTCCGTCACTGGCAAATCCAATTCCGGTGGTGCAAGGAATTAATTGAGGGCATTCCACAAGAGCAGTAGGCCAGGCAACAAAATGAAAGTGGTAATTAACAAATGCTTTCCTGGGACGTGTGATCAAGAGCTTGATAAAGGAACCTCAATGTGCAGCTCTGCTTGGAGCCAGAGAGAAGCAATCTGATGTCCTGTTTGGTTTGGGTTTACAGGAAGCGTTGAGAAGCCACGAGCTCCATTGAACGGCTGAGCTACATCTTACATCTTGTGCTTGCCGGCGGACCAAACGGGAAGAGCTACCGTGAGAACGTTGGAATCTGAGCAGATATGTTGACGAATTTCCTGTTGTGGGATGAATATGGGACTCTCTTTATGGAATACAGCAGATCTACCCCAAGCTACGTAGTCTTTGGTCACTGCAAGGTGGAGAAGACATTCTACAGTACAGTAAGTTGCTAGCATGTCCTTTTACTTTTTTTCTGCTTCTCAACTTCTGAGACCCTGTTGGCTTCTCACTAAAGGTGTCCTCCTACCTTCTCCACCTCCAAACTCTTTGTCAAGCTGTCAGGTGTGATTATGGGTGCAGGTGCATGTGTGTCTCTTTTGAACTGCCTCCTACTTGGAGACTGTAAACAGTTTTCTTCTGAAGCAAACAGGGAGGGGGAGGGAAGTGTCATTAATTATATTGTCTAATAAACTCAGTTGGCTCCTTTCCCAGTTTACAAAACAATGTTCATACCAGCCTGGGATACTGGTGTTTCCATGTAATTATGTTTATATGGAAAGTTAATTTTTGTTTTCATAAATGATTTGAGGCTTCTGGAAGCGATCTGGAGATAATTAACTTTGCACGCACAGATGTGAAGGGTGGTTTGTTCAACTTACAAGGTAGTAGTAGTGAGTACAAAAGCCTGAAGGAGGGGAGACGATGGCAATTGTGGTGGGTTTGGACTCTGCCCCCCCTCCCCGTTTTCAGTTATCCCCTTGCTTTAAATATGAATTCACGCAGCACATTAAGACATAATATGTAGTCAATGGTGGGAACCCAGTCATTGTAACTCGTACAGCTCTATGGCTTAACATGTTGTGGGAAGTTGGCAATTGTGACTAAAACTTCAGTAATGAAATGGGGTGTAATAATACGCTCGAGAAACAGATGAGCATGTTGTATGCAGTGGTGGGATTCAGCCAGGTTCGCACCAGTTCGGCAGAACCGGTAGCTAATTTTTTGTTGCCCAGGCCCAGAATAGACTTCCAGAAGTGGCATCCACACAGAGAACTGGTTGTCCACCTATTTGAATCCCACTAATGGTTGTATGCCCACAAATCTGTTGTAACAGTGCTTGTATTTCTAGGCCAATTATTCTTTACTTTCTGATTCTTTGATTTTACCAGGTTCATTTGGGACAAGAAAGTGTCTTTGTTTCGTCTGGCTGCTAAGCTTTCTGTCTTCTTCTCCTCCTTTACTTTTGTTCTGACCTTTCTGAATGACTCAGGTGGGCTATCCCATTTCATCTCATCAGGAATCTTTGTGGTAAAAGGATAATGTAGGCATGCTGTATTTCTAATCAGATTTGGTGACAAGGAACAACCGCTGAGAATAACTGAGAGCAATTGAGGGCGAAGGCAGGAGAATGGAATTCAAATGAGCAAACTCAATCACAGTCAACGCACACAGAGATCTGGAACTCTGGAATCGTCCCTGATAAAATTGCAGTATGTTTTTTAATTTATCAGCTTTTCATTCTAGAATAACAAGAGTTGAAAGGGACCTTGGAGGTCATCTAGTCCAACCCCCTGCACAGGCAGGAAACCCTACACCATTTCAGACAAATGGCTGTCCAGTCTCTTCTTAAAAACTCCCAGTGTTGGAGCATTCACAACTTCCCGAGGCAAGTTGTTCCACTGGTTAATTGTTCTCCCTGTCAGGAAGTTTCTCCTTAGTTCTAGGTTGCTTCTCTCCTTGATTAGTTTCCATCCTTTGCTTCTTGTGCTGCCTTCAGGAGCTTTGGAGAACAGCTTGACTCTCTCTTCTTTGGGGCAGCTCCTGAGATACTGGAAGACTCCTACCATGTCCCCCCTCGTCCTTCTCTTCGTTAAACTAGACATCCTCAATTCCAGCAACCGTTTCTTTTATGTTTTAGCCTCCAGTCCCCTAATCATCTTTGTTGCTCTTCTCTGTACTCTTTCTAGAGTCTCAACATCTTTTTTACACTGTGGATGCAATATTCCAAGTGTGGTCCTTCCAAGGCATTATAAGACAGCATTAACCCTTCACTTACTCTTGATTCTATCCCTCTGTTAATGCAGCATAGGATTGCATTGGCATTTTTGGCGGCTGCAGCACTCTGCTGGCTCACATGTAAGCGATTGTCCACTTGAGTCCAAGTTTTCCAAAATTCTGACTGATTGATTGACGGGCAGTCAACAGCAAGAATCCAAGCACCTGATATCTCAGCTGGGATCTTTTTAGAAGCAAAGGTTCTTCTCCATTGGACACTCTTGAGGTGGGAGATGCACAGAGATTTGTAATTTAGTCCAAGGATGTCTGTTCAAACTGGAAGAGCATCCCAGAGGATGAAATCGGATGCTCATTCTTCGCCCTCTCTCTGATTGCTTTGCCACCAGGAGCCATTCAGATCATCCACAACTGACAACCCTCATTTAGCCACCATTCAAGGTTACAATGGCACTGAAAACAAAATGACTTACATTTACAACCATTGCCGCATCCCCACAGTCACAGGAACACAATTTGGGCTCTATTTTCCACAGTTGCAGCATCCCAGTGTCCTGTGATTGCTGTCTGTCTGAGACTTTCCCAGCCAGCTTCCCACAAGGAGTGGAAGAAGCTGGATTTGTTTAACGACCGCAGTGATTCTCTTAACGGTGGCCAAGGAGGTCGTAAAACCAGGCCTGACCCACTTAATAACCTCCTTGCTCGGCCAGGTCCCAACGGTGGTTGTAAGTTGAGAGCAGGAAGGAGAGAAATCATCAGATTTCATAGCTTGCCCCTGTTCATGCCTCTCCGTTTTAGAGCTGTCGATTTGCATTTTGGCTAATTCCCTGGTTTACCATATCAGGAGTTACATCTACTCATGTTGGGAAGCGAGGGGGAAAATTTGCATATCAAAGGTGAGCATGCTGGAACAATAGCCCCAATGAGATCAGAAGCAACTTCTAGCAAATACTAGCGGTGTTTCATCTGAGTTTCATGTCACCACAAAGAGACAAGTGTGTGTTATTTAGAATGAGTGGCTTATTTCAAAGACTCTTTCCTTCCTTCCTTCCAGGATGAACAACACAATGTGTCTTGCTCCATACATATGTATCTACTCTCTTTTTTTTTCTCCCCATCCCTCTCTCAATTACAGTCTTTCTCTGGTTGTAAGATCCCTCGGTGGTTGTTAACTTTGATTACAAACTTCTGGCAGTTCAGAAACAGAGACTGACTGTTTCTCCACTTGGGCAGATTCTTCTCCAAAGGAATTTTGCATCAGATCCCTGTGAGGATAGGCGTGAAGATGGAGGAGAAATTTAGTTTTTTCTCTGAACATGTTCCGCATTGGCATAGTTGAGCCGCTGCACTGCCCAAAATGCATTTATTTATTTGTAAATTGTATTTATAGAGTCACCCATCTCATAATCAAGTGGCTTTGGGCAGCATACAATATTAATTATCTGAAATAGACTGCCCTCTAAATTTTGCAGTGCTGGTTATGAGAGAGAGAGAGAGAGAAAGAGAGAGAGAGAGAGAGAGAGAGACAGACAGACAGACAGACAGACAGACAGACAGACAGACAGACAGACAGACAGAGAGGGAGCGGGAGAGAGAGACAGATGAAAGGGTGGAAAGAGAGACAGAGAGAGATGGAAGAGAGACAGAAACAGAGAGACAGACAGATTAGAAGAATAGAATAATAACTTTATTGTCACTTTGAATGTACACTAATCGGCATACATTAAAATGAAATTTTAATGAGAGAGAGAGAGAGAGAAATGAAAGAGAGAAAGACAGAGACTGAGAGAGATTATAGATCAACAGTTCTTATAATCATGAAAAGAATTTGGGGAAATGTTGGATAAGTCTATGCATTAGCAAAAACATTGCAAATGGAATTGCAGCTGGGATATATGAAAAGGCCCCAAAATATATTACAGATGGTTAAATAAAATGTTTGCCAATTGTGATGGATCTGGAAAAAAAGAATCAGAAATAAACTTATTCATCCTTAATCAGAAACGGAAAGCTTCTCTTCTCTTCTCTTCTCTTCTCTTCTCTTCTCTTCTCTTCTCTTCTCTTCTCTTCTCTTCTCTTCTCTTCTCTTCTCTTCTCTTCTCTTCTCTTCTCTTCTCTTCTCTTCTCTTCCCTATGTCAGCTATTTCACCACCTTCTCATTCTCCAGCCCTTCCCCCAGCAGACATAAGTCTTCTTGAAAAACACCATTTGACATGCTACAGCCAGACCTTATTGATAGATCTGATAAAACTCAAGCTTTTCCTTCCAGTGAGTAGGGAGGGGACTGGTTTATCTCTCTTGAGCATTGATTTTCCTGTCCTTGTATTTGGGGAATTTATGAAACCCAATGAATGAAAGAACAAATTCGATTTCCAGGCCCTTGAAAAACTAAAGTGGTTAGTATTTTACATGCTTCCCCCCCCCCCGCCTTTCACCTTAGAAAAAGAAAGACGCTGGGCTACAGAAGGCAGTGGCAAAAATAATAATAAAAAAAACCACCAATGACCAGAGCATTGTCCTCACAAGGCCTTATGATTTTTCTCTCTCTTTACAAATGACAAACATATAGAAGAATGTGACCGAGAGTTGTATGCTTGGCAACTGGTTCATATTTATGACGGTTGCAGTGTCCCGTGATCCCGTGATCCGCTTTTTTGCCACCGTCTGACGGGCAAAGTCCAAGGGGGAAGGCAGATTCAACCAACAGCCAGGTGATAAACTTAACGATGGCAATGCGCTCAAACCTTACAAAAACAACCTTTCTTTGTGTCTTCCTTCTTTTACTTAAAGTTTTGGCTCTTCAAGTTTGTCAGTCACAGCTCTACCGCTTGCTTCCCTCTCCGTTTGAGCTTCCTTTCAACGCCCGTTTTAGTAAACACTTAGCTCAAATTAGACTTTTGTCTTATTCTTCTCTCGTTGAAGATATTTTAGGCTATTACAGTTGCTACTAAGCACAGCCTGTTAAGATTCTTGCTTCCGCCTCATTTGTGATTTTATCAGGGCCTCAGATCCGCCATCAGCTGGTGGCAGAAGTTTTCGTGTTGGATTTAGGGAGTTTCCTTCATCCTAACGGGCGATTGCCTTTCGCCTCGTTATTCCTCCGGCATCCCCCTCTCTTACGCGTGGTCCTCCAGACTTCTCCGCGCCCCCAAAGGGTATCCAAACGTGAAAAAATCGGGGTTAGGTGACAGAGATTGTCTCCTTACCTCCGCTCCTCCCTGATGTCACCACCGGAAGTCCTAACTATGGCAATGATTGGCTTTAAGAACCGTGGCGAGAAAAGTCGTAAAGTGGGGCAAAAATGCACCTAACAAACGTCTCCCTTGGCAACACAAATTTTGCGCTGAATTGTGGTTATAAGTCGAGGACAAACCTGTAAATGGCTTTGCTTCAAACCTAAACAGTTCCTTGCCAAACCCCATTGAGGTGTTCCTCTCTCTCTTCTTTACGACCCCCTCTCGACATTTTGGGAAGAAATGCAAGAAATGCAGGGGTGGGAAACGCACTCTTGACACCCTCCTACAAATAGCCTAGAAGTGGAAACGGTATTTGCCCAACCCTTACCCCCTCCCGACATCATGCTAAGAACGAAGTGATAATATGAGTGTTATGATTAAATTACGTTAATGTGCAAATATATACTGATTTCATCTAAAGAGCACTTTACGGTTTCCTCTGTAAAGCTGTATAAACACTAGTAATCTGCACCGCAGCGGGCCTCTCTAGTCCTCAGCCACATTTAAATCTATCAAGCTGGGAGACGGTTCTCATTTTGATGCCTCCGCTTCAGAATGGAAAGTACTTCTCTGGGGAAAGGGAAATTGTGATTAACAATGGACACGACGCTATTGTGGTGTTTTATGGCGGAAATCAGATGCCTCCTGATTCTCTCCTCCTCCCATTATCCCTTTGTCAAGGGAGCAAGCTCCTACGATTTGTTTGTTCGTTGTCAGTTGCCTCTTTGATTCCACCCAAAAAAGATGGAACTAACAGTTGCTCGTCTGGTTTGTGTTTTGAAAGACGAAGGGTCCCTTGGGGCCACCAGTGGGTTTTTTTGGTGGACAGATGCCAAAATCCAGAGACGAATACTGAAGGAATATCAGTCCCCAGTCTTATGTTGGTCTATGACAGGGGTAGGCAACCTTGGCTCTTTTATGACTTGTGGACTTCAACTCCCAGCATTCCTGAGCCAGCCATGCTGAGGGGAAAGGGAGAGGTTTCCAAGCTGAGACATGCTGGCTCAGGAATTCTGGGAGTTGAAATCCACGAGTCATTAAGGGGCCATAGTTCCCCCATGCTGGCTCAGGAATTCTGGGTGTTGAAGTCCACGAGTCATAAAAGAGCCAAGGTTGCCTACCCCTGGCCTAGGAGACCAACGTCTTAATTTCCATCACTCTAACCCAGGGCTAGGCAACCTTGGCTCTTTGATGACTCGTGGACTTCAACCCCCAGAATTCCTGAGCCAGCACGGGGGAACTATGGCCCCTTCATGACTCGTGGACTTCAACTCCCAGAGTTCCTAAGCCAGCATGGGGGAAACTATGGCCCCCTTTTGACTCGTGGACTTCAACTCCCAGAGTTTCTGAGCCAGCATAGGGGAACTATGGCCCCCTCATGACTCGTGGACTTCAACTCCCAGAATTCCTGAGCCAGCATGAGGGAACTATGGCCCCTTCATGACTTGTGGACTTCAACTCCCAGAATTCCTGAGCCAGCCATGCTGAGGGGAAAGGGAGAGGTTTCCAAGCTGAGCCATGCTGGCTCAGGAATTCTGGGAGTTGAAGTCCACGAGTCATAAAAGAGCCAAGGTGGCCTACCCCTGGTTTATGAGGCATAATAAAGAATTGAATGATTGATTGTCTATGGAGATTCTCTGTCCTCCAGGTCATGATTATCCCAAAGGGGCTTTTTGGAAAGGCAACTGGACTTCCTTGGTTTTTTTTTTCCTTGAAAACATTCTGCTCCTCATCCAAGAAGCTTCTTCAGTTCTGACTGAACAACGGAGGATGGAAGGATTTATATTCCTTGCGATCGTGTGGTCATTAGTACTCCTTCTGAGAGTCGTTGAGGCCACTTGGGAGTTTGATCTGTGCCTTCACTGTCACCTGAATCAGGCTGCAATTGGTTGTGGAACCTTCTTGGGGCCTCTTGAATGATTGATTGTTAAAAGACAAGCTGGCTTGCCCCTCAAGGTGTGGCATCCACACCTTTGGATTGTCGGAAAAGAGAAGGAAATTCTCCCTTCCAACTTCTAACCAGCTCAAATGTGCTTCCCATCCAAGCTCCGACAGGAAAGTGCAATCACCTTTCTAGCCTCCGTCGGGATTCTGCACCCTCTCTGGCCTCCCCCAGTTCTGTGTCCTCTGAATAGAAGATCCCGCGGGACCCTTGCATAATAATAATAAAAAAAATGGGCGCAACCAGGGAGGCTTCAGAGTGGTTAAAGAATAGAAGAGATATCACCCTTTCTACCACCTGCTACAATCAAGGAAGCTCAACACCACCACCAAGAGCCATTGCAAAGAATTCTCCATCAATAGAGAAAAGGGTTGAAAAAAAACCAGAAGCTTCTATGCAGGGAGAGAAAACCTTTGAGAAATTGTAAAGTGGATTTCAGCCCAGTGTTACTATTGGTCAGATGGCTCGCCCTGCCAGTCCTGGTGGAACTACCAACTCAGAGTTACACTCAAAGAGTAAACAACTGTCCAATTAAGGAACCAGCGGGAACAGTCCCACCAACACTGACAGAGCAAGTCACTAGTATATTTAAAAATGGCAAACCTCACTCCCTTCTAATCCTGATGATGTTACCTAGTTGGGTAACGAAATGTCTGCAAGAAAATCACCATACTCAGAGAGCACCAAGGACCTCGGAGTTCTCCTCCTCCTCCTCCTCCTCCTCCTCCTCCTCCTCCTTTCAACAAACCCCATTCCCTTCTAACCCTGATGATATTACCTAGTTTGGTAATGAAATGTCTGCAAGAAATTCACCATACTCAGAGAGCACCAAGGACCCCGGAGTTTTCCTCCTCCTCCTCCTCCCTTCTAACACTGATGATGTTACTTAGTTTGGTAAAGAAATGTCTGCAAGAAAATCTCCATACTCAAAGAGCACCAAGGAGCCCGGAATCATCCTCCTCCTCCTCCTCCTCCTTTCAACAAACCCCACTCCCTTTTAGCATTGATGATGTTACCTAGCTGGGTCATGAAATGTCTGCAAGAAATCCACCAAGCTCAGACAGCATGAAGGACCGCACAGTTCAGCCCTGAGCTACCCATATTCTCTTCCCTTGGAATCTGTGGTCTATACCACTAAACCCTTAAACTCAACACTACCCAACAGATATCAGCCATGAAAACCCACATCAAGATAGCCAACTGCCTTTCTTTTAGCATAACTTGAGCAAAAAAGGACCTTGCCCCAGTGATCTTGCTAAAAATATTAAGGGGCTCCTTTCATTGTCAATGAAAATATGAATGTTATAGCCAAACCATTTTGCCTGGATTGGCCAACCTGAAAAATCATCACATTTCTTAACAAGGGCATCTCCCTCACTTCCTCTGATGTTAAACAAAGAAGCAGGTTAATCAAATTTTCTTTTATCTTGCCCGTTGTGTAATTAAAACCACAACAAATGGTGCAGTTGACATTTTTACATCTAATTGTGCCTAATGAAACATTAAGGACAATTAAAAGCAGCTCTTCTTCCGCCCTGCAGGTTATTATAGGCTGACAAAGAGCTGTCATTGGCTTAGTTAGTTAGGGTTTGTTAATTATATTAAGAGTTGATCACAGTTTCTGGCTGGAAATTTGTGGCCTCTGAAATACTTTTAGATGCTTTAGAGCAGGGTTTTTCTCAGCTTTGGCAACTTTTAAGAGTCGCTTCAATGGCAGTGTATAAATTTAATAAATAATAATAAAGATGTGTGGATTTCCACTCCCAGAATTCTTCAAAAGGGAAGAGGAGATAGAGGATCCGATCCAGGAATTTTCTGCAGATTTACATTTTCCAGCTGTCAGGCATGAAGGATCAGGGCCATACGTTAAGTTGCCATTCAATTGCTCAAGCCTATAGACAAGAATCTAGTCAACTAACGTTCAATATCAAATTGGCTCCCGATAAGGGTCAACGGAACACAAGAAGGGTTGGACTTGAACTATTTGTGACAACGTAAGTACTCTAAGCTGATGACGTGCTTAACTCCGCCCCTCAGTTCTACCTGCTCTTCTTCTACTCCAACTGAACTGGGTCTTGCTAGGAGTAGAACAACTTACCTTAATGTTTTCCCAAGAGAAAAGGCTCTTGAAAATCCGTGTTCGAGTTGCAATATCCATTTATATCAGAGTCTTCACAAGACGTGTCTTCAATCCTGTGAAGGTGAATAACTTTAACAGCTATGTTCTCATTGAAGAAGTCTTCTCGTTCAACCTATATAGGGGCTTTCTTCTCCAGCTCAGACTCCCAAATTCTCTTGCCTTGAACCATGGTTTGGTTTGTTCCGCTGGGTTTGGAGAATTGGACATGTTTTTCCTTTTGTGGTTGACCCTGCAATTGCTTTATTCTTCTGTTTGTAAAACATCATTTTTTTTCTTCATCCCCAAGAAGCAAAATCTTAAAAATAGGTTATTGCTGGCTTTAGGGCATCAAACAAGATAGCTGTCCTTCAACTCATAGGCAGAATTGACTCCTTCTGCTACCATCCCAGAGTTAGTATGTAAGGGAGCTGGTAAAAGACAACCAGGAATGATTTCATCCCATAGACCAGGGGTCACCAATCTTTCTGGATTGGTGGCCTGATGGGAAAGGGAGGGATAGGCACTTTTATGCGTGCACGCACACACACGCAAATGTGGCTGCGTGCGCGCGAACAGGGCCGTGAGCAGTGTGCTCCGCAAATGGGACTGCTAGCACCGCCTTGCAGCTCGGCTAGCGCTGGTGAGAGGCTCACGGCTCACAGCTTGGCTAGTGCCAGTGCAAGGACAGGGGTTGTGCCCATGCACTGGCCTGCCACTCACCTGGCCCTGTGGCCAAGAGGTCACTGCCAAGTAGTGGGCTGTGGCCCATAGGTTGGGGACCTCTGCCATAGACTACCTAACTAGCTGCTGCAAAGGTGGATAGGAAGCTGACACTTTCTGGATTCTACTTTTGTAAGTCAAAGAACTACCTGTAAAGAAAGATAAATCCATAGAGTTGAATCCTGGGTCTCATATTTTTATGCCGTATACCTTTAGAGGTCATTTTATGGATGTACCTTTTTAATCTAAAAGAAGAAGGGCTCCATGGAAGCTCATAGATGTTCCTTTTTAATATAAGCTTTTTTGTTTCACCCATCTCTTCCTCTCCTCTCTTTTTTTTAATATAATTTTTTTTATTATTAGATATCCGTTTGTACATGTAAACAATGAAAAAGTTCAAGTTAAAGCCATTCAACTTAATACAATCATTTTAAATTTGTAGACCTTCTTCACTCTGTATGTCCAAGTTTAACTATAAGCCAACTACATTTTACAAATTTTAAATTTCACTTCTTTTCAGATCAGTCCATTGGACATCAAACAAACAAGTCATCTTATTAAAATTAATATTTTTCATGTCAATATACCCATCCCTTCAACAAGTATATTCTTAGTCTATTTAATATATATCTTCCATTAATCGATAGATATATATTTGTACATGTAAACCAGGGGGAAAATTCAAGTTAACTGCTATCCAACTTAATACAATCGATTTAAATTTGTAAACATTCTTCACTCTGTATGTCCAGATTTAACTATAAGCCAGATACATTTTCTTTGATTGGTGTTTCTCTTGTATGTAGTCTATCCAATGTTTCCAGTCTATCATATATTGTTCATTTGAGCGATCCTTCAAATATGCCGATATTTTAGCCATTTCTGCCAAATTTATTACTTTCAAAGTCCATTCTTCAATAGGTGGTATTTCTGGCTTCTTCCAGTATTGTCCCACCAACAGTCTCGCTGCTGTGATCAAGTTCAGAATTAAGTTCATCTCTGTGGTAGTACAGTCTTTTATGATCCCTAACAAAAACAACTGAGGTAGAAATTCAATACGCTTTTTCATGAGCGCCTTCCAGCCTTTCTGAGCAGATCTTCCCTTTAGCTCACACTTAAAAAATCACAACTGCATCGCCACGTACAAAAAAAAAAAAAAAAAGAGTTTTCCTTCTCCGACAGGCTCTGAAAATCTCAACTGGATAGTCTTCCATCACAAGGCAAGCAGAACAAATGTTCTCTCTCCTCTGGTGACACCCCGTCCAGATTCTTCTGGAGTGAACCACGGTTATTTCCCCCCCCCCTTTTGGCAGCTTGTCAGTTCTCGCCATCTCTGGCAGAGATGACTTTTGTTTAAATCTTGGTAAAAGATGTGGCTATTATGGGAACCCTCCGGAGAGGGTTGGGAGAGAAAAGGAGAATGATAGATGGGCAAACTGCATCTCTGTAGCTTCTCTGTCTAATTTTTCAACTGCTTTGGAAGATGCTGCTTGTTGGAAGCGTCTCCATTCATCACCCAGTAAGCAGGGGGAGAAACCGAGTCAGCGGAGATGTCTACATCTTTTGTGCTCCTCCACATCTTCCTTGGCAGAGGTTAGACTTGTCACTTGCCTGAAACTGTGAGAAAAACGAGGAGGTCCCTTGGATTCTCTGGCTGTGTAATTAGTCCTTTTGTTTGCCTGTGACAAACCCTTGGCGGAGATTGTGTACACTAGCCGGAACTGCGGTCTTCTCAAAAGCAGATGGGCGCCTCAAGGTTGGGAAGTCAAGTTTGCTCAGAGGAGGTAGAAGCAGATGGGGGGGGGGGGAGGAACCATAGCCTTAGCAGCAACTGCTGGAATCTCCAAGCTGAAAAGTCTTCACCTTCTCTCTTTGGTCGATAATAGCAAACGTTTGAAAATCAGCTGGTGGGAAGTGAACCAGATCTCCAAACTGACCAGGAATTGTTATTCCCAGAAGTTGTAATTACTAACTTATCTGTTAAACCTAGACTTAAGGAGAGATTTCCTGACAGCGAGAACAATTAATCAATGGAACTTGGCTTGTCTTCAGTGGGTGCTCCATCACTGGAGGTTTTTTAAGAAGACACTGAAGAACTATTTGTCTGAAATTATGTAGTGTTTCCTGTGTGAGCAGGGGGTTGGACTAGAAGACCTCCAAGGTCCCTTCCAAGAGAAACACCAACCAAACAAAATGTATTCAGAGTATACTTGAAGATGGAAGGGAGGAGGGAAGAATGTTTACTAAAACAGATGTTTACAAAGATTAATACCTAATGTTGTATGCTATGTTCTAGGATGATTGCTTAGCAATAGGATCTTATGCTTAATGTTGATCACATTAATATTGAACCAGATAAGAGAAACACCAATCAAATAAAGTGTAACAGGAGTATAGTTGAGGCTGGACGCGAGGAGTGGAAAAAGGCTTACTAATTCAGACGTTTTCAAAGACTAATACCTAGTATTATATATCAGGTGCCATGATGATTGCTGCATAATATGTTTTTTATGTTCAATGTTGATTGTTTTAATAAAAGAATTTTTATATTTAAAAAAAGAAAAGAAAAGAAAAGGACTCTCGGCTTTTCAAATCAGTCTTGATCAAGATTCTACCACTACAAAGACAATCAGGGGCCTGGAGGCTAAAACAGACGAAGAATGGTTGCAGGAACTGGGCATGTCTAGTCTAATAAAAAGAAGGATGATAGCAGTCTTCCAATATCTCGGGGGCTGCCCCAAAGAAGAGGGAGTCAAGCTATTCTCCAAAGCCCCTAAAGGCAGGACAAGAAGCAACGGATGGAAACTCATCAAGGAGAGAACCGACAGTTAGAACAATTAACCAGTGGAACAGCTTGCCTCCAGAAATTGGGGGTGCTTCAGCACTGGAGGTTTTTAAGAATAGATTGCACAGCCATTTGCCCAGAAATAGTACAGGCTCTCCTGCTTGAGCAGGGGGATGGACTAGATGATCTCCAAGGTCCCTTCCATGTCTATTATTTTGTATTCTTTCTCTTGGGATTGCCTCTTGCTGAGGACATGATGGCGGTCCTTTCCTCATTGTTTCATCAACTCTTCCTTTGCTCTCTCCCTGTTTCCCTGCATTCTTCAAATACTTCAGTTATCTAAGTTTGGATTCCACTCCCAAATGCCTTTTGATCCCTCCTCCCTTCCATCAATTGCCTGTAAATCCTCCCCAAGATAGAGATTAGAGAGATGGATGCTGTCAGTAAAGAGGAGCTAATCTGACTCTTGATAACAGCACTGGTGATACAGATGGACATCTAGAGGCTTCATCCCAAGCTGGAGAAGGATCTCTATGGAGAAAAAGGGGGGTTTGTTCTCCATGGAGGTGGGCACTGAAGAAGCATTAAAGTGCTGTTTGGGAGGCAATCGACAGTTTCATAGCTTGGCAAATTGCACCAGTGGCAGCGTGCTGGGTCCAGCCTCTTCTGGGCAGCACCGGTTGCTTCTAATAAGAGGTTATTTTCAAGAGCTTCCGAGTTGAGCAGGCAAACATCTACCATGCTAGACAACAGAGCTGTGTTGACTTTCTACAAAGCCGCAGAGCACACTCCTCTCCATAACAACTTGCTAGTCACCTCCCAGATTCTTCTTTCGTTCCATCATGGGTAGTCAAGTAGTCCTTGACTTAGGATCACAACGGAGCTCGTAATTTCCGTGGCTAAGCGAGACAGTTGTAAAGTGGATTTGGCCCCATTTTCGCAACCTGCCTTGCCACAGCTGTTAGGGCAGCGGTTCTCAATCTTTTTCAGGCCGAGACCCCACCTGCACCGCCCATGCATGGCACGACCCCGATCTGCGCCATGCATGCACGGCGCGACGGGCCGAACCGCGCATACGCGCCGCAACGGCCCAAATCACGCAGGAGAAATGGGGAAAAAAATGGCGGACTGCAGTGGTTGGCGACCCCCGTGAAATGGTCGTTCGACCCCCAATGGGGTCGCGACCCACAGGTTGAGAACCGCTGTGTTAGGGGAATCACTGCAACGGTTAAGTTAGCCACAGGTGGTTGCTAAGTGAATCTGGCTGCCCCCTTGACTTTGCTTCTAAGAAGGTCACCAAATGACCTTACGATGGGACGCTGCGTCCATCATAAAGATGAGTCAGTTGCCAAGATCTGGATTTGGATCCCGAGACCCCCTGGGATGCCGCAAACGTTCTGAGTGTGAAAAACAGCCACAAGTCACTTTTTTCAGCGCTGCTGTAACTTGGAATGGTCACTGAATGGATGGTTGTAAGTGGAGGACTTACAACTTCAAAGATGTCAAACTCTTTTTCAGAAGAGTAAAAGGGGAGTGGGCCTGTGTGGCCAGCCCCCAGCCACAAGCCATCCGAAGCCACGAAAACTCACCTCTCTATAAAGTGTGACATTCAAGACGCATCAAAATCATTTACTTGTTTTGCTAACCTGAGCCTATAAGAACGAAGCAGACAGTTGCTAGCTTTGCAAACCAACATATGCGTTTTTGAAACTCGGACTTTTCATTCCTCGTGTTTGCTGCATCCGGGACAGGCAAACGACACCAACACAACTGGTCTGCAGCCTGTTCACCCCAACTGATCCCAAAATTATAGTCCTACGTCCTGACAGTTTTCAGATGCATCACCTCAGGACCGGACCCAATTTTATGACTTTTTTTTTTTTTTGCAGTGGTTATAAGGCGGATAGTTAAGCCAGCACCTGGATTGTTGAACAAAGCCATTGTTTACTGGAAGTAGACTGGAAGCGGATAGGAGTTTCTAGGAAAACCACCATAAACCGCAGTCACGTGATCACGGGGTAGTAATAATAATAATTCATTTCATTTCATTTCATTTATTGGATTTCTATGCTGCCCTATTCCAGGAACTCAGGGCGGCTCACAGCATAAATAGAAATCTAACATTAAAATACATATATAAAAAGAACCCCAGAGTTAAAAAACCAATCATCCGAAAACAAACTTACAACAAACATACACTGGCTGGGGCAAGGTGTCAACTGCCCCAGGCCTGTCGGCAAAGATGGGTCTTCAATAATTTGCGAAAGGCGGAGAGGGTGGGGGCGATACGGATCTCCGGGGGGAGTTGATTCCAGAGAGCCGGGGCCGCAACAGAGAAGGCTCTTCCCTTAGGCCCCGCCAGGCGACACTGTCTGGCTGACGGGATCTGGAGAAGGCCGACTCTGTGGGCCCTAACCGGTTGCTGGGTTTCATGCGGCAGCAGACGGTCCCGTAAGTAACCTGGTCCGATGCCATGTAGGGCTTTATAGATCATAACCAACACTTTGAATTGCGTTCGGAGACCAATTGGCAGCCAATGCAGCTCGCGGAGTGATGCCGAAATGTGGGCATAATAATAATAACAATAACAATAACAATAACAATAATAATAATAATAATAATAATAATAATAATAATAATAATAATAATAATAATAATAATAATAATAATAAAGTTGGAAGGGACCTTGGAGGTCATTTAGTCCAACCCCCTGCTCAGGCAGGAAACCCTATACTACAAACAGCTGTAAACGTGGGTGGTCCAAAAGACAGTCACGTGACCTCAGGCGACATTGGACGGTGGGTGCAAATTCTCTTTAATCAAGCAAAAGGAGACCCAGCTGGGGGGGGGGGAGAGAGAAGAAAAAAAAATGCAGAACATGGATGGCTTATCCCAAACCTTTTGTAACATGGGTTCCTTAAGCTGGGGGTCTGCCTTTCTCCCATTTTTTTTTGTATTAATGGGGAGGGAAGGCTTGGGAAAAGCGTGGTCCTATTTCCTGGTGGGAATCCAGATGCCTGGATGCCCTCCTTCGATGCCCCCCCAAGCCACCCCAGCAGGGAATCCATCCTTCTTTCTGGAGATAATTCATGCATGATTATTTATTTTTCTTTTTTTCCTTTCCCGGGAACTGTGATTAGTTTGCAAGTCAGAGAGGAGAATAATCATCTCAAGATGGTGCACAGCTGCTCCAGCCCTCTTTCATTACGGGCGCTGCACAGCTGACTTCCTCTGATTGCCGGTGATTTTCTCAATTACGGATCGAGGGGGGAAAAAATGCAGTGGGAGAGTCGCAGATGTCACTCGGGGAACCGCTCCGTGCCTGGGGAGTGGGCGCCCGTGGGGGTTTGTAAGGTGGAGATGTCAAATGCAACCCACTCCTCTTACAAGGCAGTCATCTACTGAACTAGCAGACATGACATCAAAACCTGTGTTGCTGAGTTATTCCACTGTTTTCATTGGACCAATCTTTCTGTTTTACTCTAGAACAGGGTCTCTCCATTTTCATAGCTGCCAGACATGTGGCCAGCCAGCAGGGCTAAGAATTCTGGGAGTTGAAGTCCATACAGATAGTCCTTCACCTTCGTCTGCTTGCTCAGTTCGAACTCAGGATGGCTTCGAATACCCAAATACCCCAAAAAGGTATTTATAATCCAGATTTCTAGATGAGTCCGTACAGATAGTCCTTCACCTATGTCTGCTTTCTCAGTTCAAAGTCAAGATGGCTTCGAATACCCAAATACCCCAAAAAGGTATTTATAATCCAGATTTCTAGATGAGTGGCCTTCAGCACCCAGACTTCCCCAGCCAGCATGGCTATGACTAAGAATTCTGGGAGTTGAAGTTCATACAGTTGCATTGTTTGAAGTTATGATGGACCCAAGTTATGATGGACCCAAAAGTGTACTTATGACCCAGATTTCCAGATGTGCGACCCAGAATTCCTCCACTTTAAAGTTATGATTGATCCCAAAGCAGGTATTTAGTACCCAGATTCAAAACTCATATAGTCTAGGATGGTCCTCCTGAATATGGTGTCCTCTATATAGAAATACAACTTCTATCATCTCTGATCATTGGTCATAATGGGATCTGTAGCATCTGGAAAACATCATATTGAAGAAGACAAGGGTATTTAAATAAAATACCACAATAAAATATCACAATAAAACTCCCTTTTTATGATCCTATAAATTTGGGGTAGAGTCAGGGCGTCTGGATGGAGCTGAACATTTACTGGCCAGAGGCCCTTCCTGATGCAGATGTTGTTATTTTGCATCCTACGAGAGAAACATCTGCCAGTACCTAGGATTGACCTCTCAACCTTTCGAGTGGGAGGCGACTAGGCCACCATTAGGCCACCATGCTGCCTGCCTGCCTGCCTGCCTGCCTGCCTGCCTGCCTGCCTGCCTGCCTGCCTGCCTGCCTATCTATCTATCTATCTATCTATCTATCTATCTATCTATCTATCTATCTATCTATCTATCTATCTATCTATCTATCTATCTATCTATCCATCTATCCATCTATCTATCTATCTATCTATCTATCTATCTATCTATCTCTATCTCTATCTATCTTGTATCTCTCTTCTATCTTACGGGACCGTCTGCTGCCTCATGAATCCCTGCGGCCGGTTAGGGCCCACAGAGTGAGCCTTCTCCAGGTCCCGTCAGCCAGACAGTGTCGCCTGGCGGGGCCTAGGGGAAGAGCCTTCTCTGTTGCAGCCCCGGCCCTCTGGAACCAACTTCCCCTGGAGATCCGTGTCGCCCCCACCCTCTCCGCCTTTCGCAAATTGCTTAAAACATACTTTTGCCGGCAGGCCTGGGGCAGCTAACACCTTGCCCCTAGCCAGTGTATGTTTGTGGAATGATTGGTTTCTTTTTTAACTTAAGGGTTTTTATATTTATGTATTTTATTGTAATTTCTATCATGTTGTGAGCCGCCCTGAGTTCTCCGGAATAGGGCAGCATAGAAATTAAATAAATAAATAAATAAAAATAATAATAATAATAATCTATCTATCTATCTATCTCATCTATCTATCTCATCTGTCTATTTATATCTATCTTCTATCTTCTCTCTCTCTCTCTCTCTCTCTCTCTCTCTCTCTGTCTATCATCCAACTATTGTCCATCCACCCTATCTATCTATCTATCTATCTATCTATCTATCTATCTATCTATCTATCTATCTAATCATCCTTACCTACCTACCTACCAAATCTTTCTATCATCTCTCTCTCTCTCTCTCTCTCTCTCTCTCTCTCTCTCTCTCTCTCTCTCTCTTTCTCTCTCTCCATCATCCATCAATATTATCTATATCTATCGATCAATCAATCAATCTCTCTTTTTACGACCCTGTGGTCCCTTAATGTGGAGTAGAGTCAGGGCGACTGGATGGAGCTGAGCATTTACTGGCCGGATGCCCTTCCTGACATCACATGGAGTTCACAGCAGATATTTTTAACTTCCACCCTAGGAGAGAAACATCTGCTTCTACCTAGGATCGAACTCTCAACTTCCCGAGTAGGAGACAAGTGTCTTCACCACTTGGGCACTACACCATTCATAAATACTGGTCACAATACAGATATATTGTCCAACCTGAATAAATGCATAGTGAAGGTTTGCGTCCCAAAACTATTTGCCAGGGAGTGGAAAAATATAGACACAGTGGAAGAACATCCTTCCCTCCTAATTAATAGTAAATTGCTACTACATATCTCTGAATGGGTAACTCCAGTTCGAATTTAAAACTGGCCAAATCCCAAGCTAATTAGATCCAAGAATCTGTTTTGAAGCTGTTCTCCTATGTGTTAATGGGATAGCAAATCCCTAGCTACTTCTTCACTGCCATTAGTTCAATTTGCCAAACAATCTTGTCTTGGAAAGTAATTAAATAGACCTTAGTTCTTTTAATTACCATTTGCCTCTTGGTAGATGTTAAAAAAAAAAAAAGGCGATGCAAAGGACATTGAGCAATTTGCATTCCAAAAAATGTGGCCCTGCAAGGAGAGAAGTTGATCCATCAGCAGGACAAAGTGATCCAGGCATGGAAACAAAGGAATATGGATCAGCCTGGTTGAATGCAAGAAATAGATCAAGTCTCAGAGCCACCAGGAGCAGGACTGTGCTACAAAATGGATGAGACTAAGGATGTGGAACATTTGGGTGATCAAGAGAGGTGCTTAAATATTTTTTTGTAGAAGGCATGTTCCACCTACGGATTTGCAGTAATTGGTGGTCATTATCTGCAGTTGGGAAGGTCTAAAAAGACTCATGACCATTTTTCACACTTATGACCATTGCAGCATCCCCATGGTCACATGATCAAAATTTAGACACTTGACACTGGGCATGTATTTATCCTTCTTAGCTCTTTGAGATCATCAATAGAAAAGAATATTTGTAGCTCAGGGGTCCTGGGTGCTCTCTGAGCTTGGTAGTTTTCTTGCAGACGTTTCATGACCCAGCTAGGCAACCTCATCAGTGATAGAAGGGAATGGAAGAGGAGGACACGGATCTGTGGTGCTCTCTGAGCTTGGTAGTTTTCTTGCAGACGTTTCATGACCCAACTAGCCAACCTCATCAGTGCTAGAAGGGAGCGGGGTTTGCAGAATGGAGGAGAAGAAAAAAAGGAGAAGGGGAACAATGACAACAAATAAGATCATGGGAATACTACTTTATAATGCCTTGGTAAGGCCACCCTTGGAATACGGCATCCAGTTTTGGTCGCCACAATGTAAAAAAGATGCTGAGACTCTAGAAAGAGTACAGAGAAGAGCAACAGAGATGATCAGTGGACTGGAGGCTAAAACATATGAAGAAATGTTACAGGAACTGGGCATGGCTAGTCTAGTGAAGAGAAGGGCCAGGGGAGACATGATAGCAGTTCTCCAATATCTCAGGGGCTGCCCCAAGGAAGAGGGAGTCAAGCTATTCTCCAAAGCACCTGAAGGCAGGACAAGAAGCAACGGATGGAAACTAACCAAAGAGAGAAGCAATCTAGAAATGTCCTGACAGAAACAATTAATCAGTGGAAGAACTTGCCTCCAGAAGTGGTGCTTTCTCCAAAACTGAAAATATTTAAGAGAAGATTAGACAACCATTTATCTGAAATGGTATAAGGTTTCCTGTTAGAGCAAAGGGCTGGACTAGACCTCCAACTCTGTTATTCTGTTATTCTGGCTCTGGGGTCCTTGGTGCTCTCTGAACTTGGTGGTTTTCTTGCAGATATTTCATGACCCAGCTAGGTAACATCTTCAGTACTAGAAGAGATTGAATTTAGGGAGAGAGGAAGGAAGGAAGGAAGGAAGGAAGGAAGGAAGGAAGGAAGGATGGATGGACTATGGGGTCCTTGGTGCTCTCTGAACTGGGTGGTTTTCTTGCAGATATTTCATGACCCAGCTAGGTAACATCTTCAGTACTAGAAGGGATTGAATTTAGGGAGAGAGGGAGGGAGGGAGGGAGGGAGGAAGGAAGGAAGGAAGGATGGATGGACTATGGGGTCCTTGGTGCTCTCTGAACTGGGTGGTTTTCTTACAGATATTTCATGACCCAGCTAGGTAACATCTTCAGTACTAGAAGGGATTGAATTTAGGGAGAGAGGGAGGGAGGGAGGGAGGGAGGGAGGGAGGGAGGGAGGAAGGAAGGAAGGAAGGAAGGAAGGAAGGAAGGAAGGATGGATGGATGGACTATGGGGTCCTTGGTGCTCTCTGAACTTGGTGGTTTTCTTGCAGATGTTTCATGACCCACTTAGGTCACATCACCTGTGCTAGAAGGGATCTTGGCTTTGGCTTAAGATCAGCCAAAGCCAGCCAACTTTACCACTAGCTTGCGATTTCATACTAAGAGTCAGCCCAAATTTGTTCCATGTCTTCAATCGCTCTGAAAAAAAGAATAACGTGAGAGATGATGGATGCTTCGTGGACAGAGGAAAGCTGGGAGTTGTACTCTTCCGGAGAACGGGATAATCCCCATACTTCTGAGACAGCAGGATCCTCTAATCTCTCAGACAGATGATAAAAACAGAGAAGGGAAACCAGCAAGGCGAGGGGAAGATTGCTGCTTATTGGAGGAAGACAGATGTTTGAAGCGCCAAAGCCAGATTCGTACAAAGCAGATGTTGCAACTCCCCCTAGGAGAGACAGATCTGTAATATGTCACAAAAAGTACCATCAACTGTATATACAGCCCCCCAAAAAGTTTGGGGTAGTATTTACGGCGCCAGGATAGAAACTGGGAGACCATGAGTTCTAGTTCTATTCTCCAAAGCAGCAGAGGGCAGGACAAGAAACAATGGATGGAAACTGAACAAAGAGGGAAGCAACCTGGAATTAAGGAGAAACTTCCTGACAGTGAAAACAATTAACCAGCTTTGCCTCCAGAAATCGTGAGCGCTCCATCACTGGAGATTTTTAAGAAGAGGCTGAACAGTCACTTGTCTGAGATGCTATAGGTTCTCCTGCTTAAGGGGGGGCTGGACTAGAAGACCTCCAAGGTCCCTTCCAGCTCTAGTCTATTAGTTCCACTTTAGGCATGAAAGCCAGCTGGGTAACTCCGGGTCAATCACCAGGTGGCCATGAGTGCTAGTCCTGTCTTAGGCATGAAGCCAGCTGGGTAACTCTGGATCAATCACCAGGAGATGGTGAGTTCTAGTACCGTCTTAGGCATGAAAGCCAGCTGGGTGACTCCAGACCAATCACCAAAAGACAGTGAGTTCTAGTACCACCTTAGGCATGAAAGCTGGCTGAGTCCTCCTTGGTTATCATATGTTGAAATTAAGTCTCTTTTAAGGAAGCTTTGGAAAATGACAGGAAGGGGAAAGAAAGACGTGATACAAAAGGGTAGATGATTAGAGTTAAATTAAGGCCACCTCCTTTTGACTTTCAACCCAGGATGTCAACTCTACAACAAACCTGGCTGGAGCCATTTTGCTCGTTCAAAGTTCCGATAGACACAGGAGTTCTCACCTGTTTTTTTTATTTTAAAAAAACCTCTTTCAAATGACCTTTTCAAATCCATTTCCCCCACACACACACACTCACTGGTCTTGTTTAGGGAGCTTCATTGGTTGCCCAATTCAACCTGCTGGCTTTCTCCTAAGCCAGGGGTCCCCAACCCCCAATCCATGGACCCCATGGCATGTTAGCAACTGGCCCACACAAACAAGCAAAGCCCCATCTGCTGAATGCAGGCAGCACACGAAACCACGCACCCGCCTGTCCGCGGAAAAACCTTTCTCCACGGAACTGGTCCCTGGTGCCCCAAAGGTTGAGGATCTCTGCTCTAAGCACTTTCTCTTCCCTTTTACTCTTGAGCAAAACCTCAACTTTGGAGCTTGCAGTATTTTTTTCTGACAACTCCACCTTCCGCATCAACTCCTTGTGAGTGACGGTAGCCGCTGGCTGCTCGTAGCCGTGGCGCCACAATCATGTAGTCATCATAATTGCATGAAATAATAAAATCTAAAAGGTCTTCCGGTGAGTGACAAGCTTGAGAATGCACCTTGTCACCTGCCAAAGATGTTCTCCAGGCACGCAAGGAACGCCCCCAGCTGTTCTGTCTCTTGGTCAATGCGTGCAGCCAGCTGGAGTTAATCCAATTAACCTGACAAAGTCATGAAGGGTACACTCTTCTCCCCGCCTTGCAGTTGAAGATGAGCCCCTGTGACGAAGCAGATGGTGGAGTCCCAGACTGTGCAGCTTGATACAGAGAGACAAATCACCATTGGGTACAGCCCAGAAGTGCGGGTGAAAAACTGTGAGAATGTCTGCCATCCAAACATTGGCATATCTAGAAATGAAGATCATGGCTGATCTCACTCACACTGTCCTCTCCAGTTTTTGCTGGTCTCTTGTTTCAAGTGGTGACTGCAGCCCTGAGATCAAAAGGCATATAGCCTTGGAAGAACTGCAACAATAACAACAGAGTCCTTGAAGGGACCTTGGAGGTCTTCTAGTCCAACCCCTTGCTCAGGCAGGAAACCCTATACCATTTCAGACAAATGGCTGTCCTGTCTCTTCTTGAAAACCTCCAGTGTTGGAGCAGCCACAACATCTGGAGGCAAGTCATTGCACTGATTAATTGTTCTTACTGTCAGGAAGTTTCTCCTCAGTTCTAGGTTGCTTCTCTCCTTGATTAGTTTCCATCCGTTGCTTCTTGTCCTGTCTTCAGGTGTGTTGGTGAATAGCTTGACTCCCTCTTCTTTCTTGTGACAGCCTGTTAGATATTGGAGCAACCTCCGGCATGAATGACATCCAGAAGAGCAAAGATATCAGCCTCCCAACCAAATGCAGATTAGTTAACGCAATAATTTTTTCCCAGTTGTTACTTATGGCTGCGAAACGTGGACTCTGAAAAAGGCAGATAGGAGAAGGGTGGATGGCTTTGAACTGTAGTGCTGGAGATGGCTATGACGCATCCCATAGGCTGCAAACATCACAAAGAAAGATGTCCTAGAGCAAAGCTCATCAAAAATATCAGTTGAAGCCAGGATCACCAAACAGAGGCTGTCATACTTTGGTCACGTCATGAGAGCCGACCCACTTGAAAAGTCAACTATGCTGGGAGTGATCAGCAGAAAAAGGAGAAAGGGACACCCTAGTATCCACTGGTTGGACACTATAAGGGACGCCAGGGAGATTCAGGCAGTACAAATGAGTCTAAAGATTTATTGCAAGCTTAAGATCTCTACAAGAATCTGACCAACTAACAGTCAAGGGAAATGAGCGGGAGATAAGAGAGGCTTTCAAGATGGGCTGGACTTAGATGTTTGGCAGACATGCAGGGATTTCATGACTTATGACGTGTTTGACCCCACCCCCTCAGGCTCAGCCTGGTCATTTCCTACAGTGACACTGGGATGACCACAGTGGATCTGAAGGAGGCCATGCAAGATGGAGGGGCATGGAGAGAGTGGATGCATAGAGTGGCCGAGGATCGGATACAACTGAATGGCTGACAATCACAACTTGTTTCAAGAATCAACACACCTGCTTGACCTGGGCAGTCCCTTCAATTCATGAGTGAAGACAGGGATGGGGGATTGTGATCTTTGCTGCAGAAAAATCCCTCTTGTTCTGTCTTGTGATGTGACAATCTCGGTTATTCTAGCCTTTTGCACTGAAGTTGAGGATTTATACCATCCGTGTTGGCAATGTAGAAAGCAAGAAGGATTGAATGAAGGTGCCATCTACCGGACAGAGAGCCCAAGGAACTGAGGAAAAAAATAATACATATCCTGAGTAGGAGCATGATAGGAGCTCTTAATAACAAGGTAGGCGTAGAAAAGTAGAATGAAGGGCACTCCAAAAATTGCATTCTAACCACATGAATCATGGTTATTTTGATTTGTAAATGCCTACCTGCTTGGGGGAAAGTGCCTTACCTAGTACTTAACTGTCGGCCTACTCTAGCGTACAGGCTGTTGCACGTCAACAACGGGCTGTATTTTTCACAGTTTGTGTACAGGGAAAGCATGCAATCTCTCTCCTGTATGTTTTCTAGTGCCGAGCACTTGTCTCGCGTCCTCTTTGTTATTACAACCTCTGGAAGGGACTCTCGCTTCTCCACGCAGTCTACAGCGTTGGCATCTGTGCAAAAAGAGAAAGGGAGGAAAAAAAATCCCCCAATTCATACAGATATTTAGGTTGGAATTCTGCTCTCCCAAGACAAGAAGGCAGTCGACTCGCTTGAGCCGTGGTGCTGGAGAAGGCTCCTGCGTATCCCTTGGACAGCAAAGTGTACTTGCCTGTACATGACAACAAGCAAGGACTGGAGCACATGGCACCGGAAGGCAAAAATCACAAAACTGCCTCTCACCTACTTTGGCCGTCATGCGGGAGAATCCATTGGAGAAAGCAATTATGTTGGAAAGACTCAGCTGTAAAAGGAAGCCAGGCCGCCAAAGAATATGGTGGCTGGACACCATCAAAGCTGACACCAGCCAGAGCAAAGAACAGTTCAAAGAAATTGTGCAAGATTGGAAGATGGGGAGAGACCCGGCCCACAGAATCACCAAGAGTCAGACACAACTAAATTGGATAACATCATCAGCATCCTAACAGGGGGTAGCTCAACAGAGCCCCGATCCTGAAGTTACCTCCGTAGTGTTGATAACCGTATTCATCCAGTAGTAAAAGTACCAACTATGTTTAGATCACAAAACTGTGTCTCACTTATTTTGGCCGTGTCGTGCAGGGGAATTTCCCTGGAGAAAGCAATTCTGTTTGGAAGAGTCAGCGGTCAAAGGAAGTCAGAACACGGTGGCAGGACCCCCATCAGAGCTGACCCCAGCCTCTCAAAGAAATAGCACAAGATCAGAAGAACTGAAAAGACTACCACACCACATGAGATGCTTACATCTTCTTTCAAGCCCCAACGTATCACCCATGCCTTCCTCTCGGATACACTACTGCAAAGATTTACTCAGCGGTGACCCCTTTCTCAGTGAAACTGTAAGCCGGAAGGCTGGCTTGGATCTTCAGTGTTCTCTTGAATTGTAGCTGCAGAAAAACAAGGGAGCTGCAGAAGAGCTGCCAGGCGGCAATTAAATTATCTTCCCACTACACGCACAGATATTCTGGTCTGAGCGACTCCTCTTCAGCTCCGTTCAGAGCTACTGCTGGGTTTATTAATACGGGTTGTTAGCATTTCCCAAGGCTCCAGTCATCTTCAAATCAGAGGCGACCAGCAGTTCTCGGTTTGCTCAGTTTGAGGGAAGCCACTTCGGTAATTAGCAAGGCTTGTCTTTCCCCAAAGATACAGCACTGCCAATGGGGCCACTGGATTCTTTCATGCTGATAATTCTCTTGTAATTATTGGGAAAGAGCAGCAGGAGGAAGAACACTTGCGGAGGTTGTAGCGAGGGAAGGGAAGGCTTGACTCGCGGGGGTGCTGATTTGCCTTAAAAGGAGGTGCTGCTGCTGTGCTTTCACACAACTCGCAGCTGCTCTGCTTTCACACAACTCATGAGACCCTACTGGGGGTTGCTTTTAGCTCAGCCGGTTGTGTGAACCAAGTCAGCTGCGGATAAAGCGGGAAAGGGGGTTCCGACTGAGTGGTGGGATTCAAATAGGTGAACAACTGGTTCTCTGTGTGGATGCTGCTTCTGGAAGTCCATTCTGGGCCTGGGCAACAAAAAATTAGCTACCAGTTCTACCGAACTGGTGGAACTGGATTGATCCCACCCTTGGTCCTACTGGCAACTATTTTGTGGTTGTTCAGAACCAAGAGGTCAAGTCTTCTTGGGATTCAGAGCTCAGGTCTCCCTCAAGACCCCATCAAATCAAGTCCTGGTTCTCCCCCCTTTTAGAGTGGGGCTTTTGACAAGTCATCTGAAGCATAACCCTTCGTAGCAAGTGAAGGAACAAGTCCTGGTTTAGTGGGATGTCCAGTACAGCTATGTAAAGGGAAGCAAAATAGCCCACCAGAAAAGAAATAGAAGAATGAGAATACATAAGCAACTGAGAGGAATTTATCAGTAGCTGATCTCACAAATGACAACTCAGCTCAATTGGGAAGAAACCTGGGAGTAACCACATTGAGTCATTTGCCTTAATGAACTCCTTATTAATGAGGCTGGGAAGTTCTTGCAGTCTCCAAAGACTTGCCGCAAAGAAGAGGGGGTCAACCTATTCTCCAAAGCACCCGAAGGCAGGAGAAGAAGCAAGGGATGGAAACTCATCAAGGAGAGAAGCAACCTAGAACTAAGGAGGAATTTCCTGATGTAACAATTGATCAGTGGAACAGCTGGCTTTCAAAAATTGTGCTCCCTCACTGGAGGTTTTTAAGACCAGATTGGAGAACCATTTGGTATTGGGTCTAGGGGTTGGAGTAGAGGACCTCCTTCCGTCCTGTTATTCTGTTATCTCTTACTTGGTCTCACCTGGTTGTTAGAAAGGGCATCTCAGCTTTTCAAATCAGCCTTAATCACAATTGAAAACCAGCACAGGTCTAAGCTAGTGTGTTTCAAACTTGACAATTTTAAGAGTTGTTGGCTTTAACTCTTTTTTTGAGAGAACTATGGGAATTCTCCAGCCATTTTAAAGTTGCCACTGTTGAAAAACACTGGTCCAAGCTTCTAATTTACAACCCTCTCTCGTCTGGAAAAACCTTCCAGTGGAAAACCTGTCTTCTTCCTTCAGGCTCTTCTCCCGTTTCCTTCGAAGATGTCCGTCTCATCCTTGGCCAACATCCTCCTAGCGTCCCGAAGACTTTTTAACTTCACGGTCTCCCTGATCTCAGCCACGCGTTTTCTGGCAATCCTTTTATTTTTATTTTTATTATTTTTTTTGCCTGTACACGGCGCCACATTAACATAACTGGTAATTAATTTGTTTTAATTGTTTTTATATAATCCCCACGAGCAAGCTCATGTTTTGTTTTGCATCTGTTATGTTTCTGATTCAAATTTTAATGCCTTAATGGGAAGGAAGCCAACGGCTTTTTTTTCACTCGGGTGCTATGAGCGATCTCTTGGCACGCTTCCCACACTGTATTGTTGAACTAACTATACAGCCCTGTAATTTAACTAGCAAAAAATGTGGGCAAATCACTGTTATTAATAATAATAAATCTATTTCGGCAGATTGACAGCATTAAAATAACAAATCAGCCGGTTGGAGAAAGCTGGTAATTTGGGGTGCTTTTGAACGCGGATCATCGCAACAGTGTAATATCCATTATTAAGGGGCTTTAGGGAGCCCCCACAGATAGGAAGATGTTGGAAGATGTTTGAAGATGACAAAGTGATGCAGAAATAACTGGGGGAGGACACAGAGGATCTTGGCCTACACCGCTGTTGTCACTCACCCCCTTCTTTTAAATATTAAAAGCAACAAGGAACAGGGTCTGGAAACGAGGCCTTAACTCTTCCATTGCTCACTGTTGCAATATTTGAGGGGCTCCTACAAAGTCAAACTATTTTTCAAAGCACGAGGACAAGAAACAATGGATGGAAACTGATCAAAGAGAGAAACAACCTGGGATTAAGGAGAAACTTCCTGACAGTGAGGACAATCAACCAGTGGAACGGCTTGTCTTCAGACGTTGTGGGTGCTTCATCACTGGAGGCTTTTAAGAAGAGACTGGACAGCCACTTGTCTGAAATGGTATAGGACGGTTCTCCTGCTTTGGCAGGGGTTGGACTAGAAGACCTCCAAGGTCCCTTTCAGATTCTATTCTATTCTATTCTATTCTATTCTATTCTATTCTATTCTATTCTATTCTATTCTATTCTATTCTATTCTATTCTATTCTATTCTATTCTATTCATTCTGAATTCTATTCTATTCTATTCTATTTTATTCTATTCTATTCATTCTGGATTCTGTTCTATTCTATTCTATTCTATTCTATTCTATTCTATTCTATTCTATTCTATTCTATTCTATTCTATTCTATTCATTCTGAATTCTATTCTATTCTATTCTATTTTATTCTATTCTATTCATTCTGGATTCTGTTCTATTCTATTCTATTCTATTCTATTCTATTCTATTCTATTCTATTCTATTCTATTCTATTCTATTCTATTCTATTCATTCTGAATTCTATTCTATTCTATTCTATTTTATTCTATTCTATTCATTCTGGATTCTATTCTATTCTATTCTATTCTATTCTATTCTATTCTATTCTATTCTATTCATTCTGAATTCTATTCTATTCTATTCTATTTTATTCTATTCTATTCATTCTGGATTCTGTTCTATTCTATTCTTACTCTGCATTCTATTCTATTCTATTCTATTCTATTCTATTCTATTCTATTCTATTCTATTCTATTCTATTCTATTCTATTCATTCTGGATTCTGTTCTATTCTATTCTATTCATTCTGAATTCTATTCTATTCTATTCTTACTCTGCATTCTATTCTATTCTATTCTATTCTATTCTATTCTATTCTATTCTATTCTATTCTATTCTATTCTATTCTATTCTATTCTATTCTATTCTATTCTATTCTATTCTATTCTTACTCTGCATTCTATTCTATTCTATTCTATTCTATTCTATTCTATTCTATTCTATTCTATTCTATTCTATTCTATTCCTTAAATATGGCTGAGGCATATTGGTGGCTCAGACTGGCCAGTCCTTCTCTTTTTTTTGACCTCTCTTTTGATCTTTCTCTGGCTTTCCTGAAGTTGATCAGCTGCCTACAGAATTTAGCATCAACTTATAAAGGATATTAATATTAAGCTAACATTAATCAGTCTCAGCTACCAATATGCAAACAAACAAAGTCAATAGGGAAGCCAGATTCACTTAACAACCAGGCTACTAACTTAACAGCTGCAGTGATTCACTTAACAACTTATATACAGAAAATAATAATAACAACAACAACAACAACAATAATAATAAAGTTGGAAGGAACCTTGGAAGTCATCAAGTCCAACCCCCTGCTCAGGCAGGAATCCCTATACCATTTCAGACAAATGGCTGTCCAGGCTCTTCTTAAAAACTTCCAGTGTTGGAGCACCCACAACTTCTGGAGGCAGGTTGTTCCACTGGTTAACTGTTCTAACTGCCAGGAAGTTTCTCCTTAGTTCTAGGTTGCTTCTCTCCTTGATTAGTTTCCATCCGTTGCTTCTTGTCCTGCCTTCAGGCGCTTTGGAGAATAGCTTGACTCCCTCTTCTTTGGGGCAGCCCCTGAGATACTGGAACACTGCCATCCTGTCCCCCCTCCAGTCCCCTAATCATCTTTGTTGCTCTTCTCTGTACTCTGTACTCTGTACTGTGGCAAGGAAGGTCGTCAGATGGAGCAAAACTCACTTAACAACTGTCTTGCTTAGCAACGGAGGTTTTGTCCTCAGCTGTGGTCATAAATCAAGGACTACCTGGAAGATATATTTTCTTAAGATGCTCTGAGCCACAAACGGGCAGAATATTGATCTGCCGATTCCCTTCTGCCTTCTCCTCTCTACATCTTAGGTCAATTGAACTTTTTTTTTTCTTTTCCTTTATTTATCGTCTGGGGGAGTCAATAGCCTGTAATCAGGATACTTCAGGAAATGTGAACCTTTGCAATAACTCTTGGCCTGTTCTGTTTTAACTGATTAGTTTTGCAGCCTGGAATGAAAAATATTGATCCATTGGATCATTTCAAACCCTGAATTATACCTCGTCAATTGCCATCCCTTTTAAGAAAAAAAGTCCACGGGTAGGCATTATATGAGCCACGGAGACTAATATGTCAAGGTACCTTGATGTATTAAGCATGATTGTTCCTTCTTTGCTGCCATGCAGGGGGAGGATGGGAAAGAAAGAGAGAGAGAGAGAGAGAGAGACAGAGAGAGAGAGAGAGAGAGAGAGAGAGAGAGAGAGAGAGAGAGAGAGAGAGAGAGAGAAGAAAAGAAAAAGAAAGAAAGAGAAAGAAAAAAGAAAGAAATTGATGGATGATACAGCGAAAGAAAGAAAGAAAGAAAGAAAAAAGAAAGAAAGAAAGAAAGAAAGAAAGAAAGAAAGAAAGAAAGAAAGAAAGAAAGAAAGACAGACAGAAACTGATGGATGATACGGCTTTAAATAAAAGCCAAAATCCTGTTCATTTAACGTAAGGTTGAGGAAAGTTGATCACAATTTGTTTTGTTGTTTTTTTTTTAAAAAAATGTGTTTGAAGTAGTTAGTCCTTGACTTACAACAGTTTGTTTTATTTATTTATTTATTAAATTTTTATACCGCCCCTCTCCCGTAGGACTCGGGGCGGTTCACAACAGAGTAAAAACATAAAAACAACAAATATTTAAAAATTAAATTAATATTAATACAAGGCTGTTGCTAAAAACCTGTTAAAAACCCAATTCTAAAACCCAAACAGCCTTGTTTAAAAATTTTAAAACCCGAGGAGATCTAGGCCAGGCCGGCTTGATTGAAGAGATGAGTCTTCAGTTCTCTTCTGAAGGTGCGGAGATCATGACACGTCCGGAGTTCTGGGGGGAGCTCGTTCCACATCGTCGGTGCCCCCACAGAAAAGGCTCTCCCCCTGGGCGCCACCAGCCGACACTGCTTAGCCGATGGCACCCTGAGGAGGCCCTCTCTGTGGGAGCGAACTAGTCGATGGGAGGTATTTACTGGCAGAAGGCGGTCTTGTAAATAACTAGGTCCTATGCCATGGAGCGCTTTAAAGGTGGTGACCAACACCTTGAAGCGCACCCGGAAGACCACCGGCAACCAGTGCAGCTCGCGCAGGATAGGGGCCATTCGTACCCGCCAGGGTGCCCCCACTACCACCCGCGCGGCCGCATTCTGCGCCAGTTGAAGCCTCCACGTGCACTTCAAGGGGAGCCCCATGTAGAGAGCATTACAATAGTCCAGTCTGGAAGTGACGAAGGCATGGGTGACCGTGCGTAGCGCGTCCTTATCTAGGAAGGGGCGCAACTGGCGTACCAGACGAATCTGGTAAAACATCCTCCCGGCCACGGCTGTCAGATGGTCCTCAAGGGACAACCGTGAATCTAGGAGGACTCCCAAGTTGCAAGCCCTTCCCGTGGGGGCCACTGACTCGCCCCCAATAGACAGCGATGGAGTCAGCTGGTTGTACCGGGACGACAGTAACCACAGCCACTCGGTCTTGGAGGGGTTGAGCTTGAGACCGTTCTTTCCCATCCAGATCCGCACGGCCTCCAGGCACTGGGTCAGCACGTCAAGAGCTTCATTTGGGTGGTTCGGGGTGGAAATGTACAGCTGAGTATCATCAGCGTACTGATGGAATTCCACCCCAAAACCTCGGATGATCTCACCCAGCGGCTTCACATAAATGTTGAACAACAAGGGCAAGAGGACTGACCCCTGAGGTACCCCACAATCAAGGGGCCTCGGGGTCGACCTCTGACCCCGTCAACACAAACTGCGTCCGGCCAGAGAGGAAGGAAGAGAACCACCGAAGCACGGTGCCCCCTATACCCAGCCCCGCCAGCCGGCGCAGCATGATACCATGGTCGATGGTATCAAAAGCCGCTGAGAGGTCCAATAGCACCAGGATAGAGGAGCAACCCCTGTCCCGGGCCCGCCAGAGATCATCCACCAATGCGACCAAAGCTGTTTCCGTGCTGTAACCCAGCCTGAAGCCCGACTGGAACGGGTCCAGGTACGACGATTCCTCCAGGTGCTGAGGGAACTGTCGAGCAACCACACTCTCAACAACCTTCGCAACAAAGCGAAGGTTGGAGACAGGACAGTAATTAGATAGAACAGCCGGGTCCAAGGCGGGCTTCTTGAGGAGGGTTCGCACCACCGCCTCTTTCAGGGCGGCGGGGAAGACACCCTCACTCAATGAGGCGTTGATAATTGCCTGGAGCCAGCCTCACGTCACCTCACTGGAGGCCAGTACCAACCAGGAGGGACATGGGTCCAATAAACATGTGGTTGCTCTAAGACCTCCCAGCAACCCGTCCACGTCATCAGGTGTCACGTAGTCAAACTCAGCCCAGATAGTAGTCTCAAGACCGGCCTCAGCCACTTCTGCTGGACTGCCTTCGTTGAAGTTAAAGCCTTCCCGAATCTGAGCGATTTTGTCATACAGGTATTGCACAAAATCCTCAGCTCTTCCCTCCAAGGGGTCCCCCCTCACCTCCCGATGAAGGAGGGAGCGGGTTACCCTAAACAGGGAGGCTGGGCGGTTATCTGATGACGCAATAAGGGCAGTGACATAAGAACACTTCTCTGCCCTTATTGCCACTAAGTCCTAATATGGTCTCTTACTCGTGTTCGGTCAGACTCAGAGCGACTCGCCCGCCAACTGCTCTCTAGGCGTCTTTTCCGGCGCTTCATCTCCCTCAGCTCCCCGTTAAACCAGGGAGCTGAACAAGAACCACGCCAGTTCAGAGGCCGCAAAGGCACAACCCTATCCAAGGCATCAGCAGCTGCCCTATCCCAGGCAGCTACCAGCGCCCCGACCGAGTTGTGTGTTATATATGTTAGAGCCTCCGGTATTGGCCCAAGCTCCGTCTGGAACCTCTCAGGTTCCATCAGTCGCCTGGGGCGGTACCAAACAATTGGTTCCGCCTCCCTGCAGTGGGGTGTAGCGGTCCAAAAGTCCAGGCGTAGGAGAGAGTGATCTGACCATGACAAAGGTGTAATAACTATATTTCTCGTATCCAGATCACTCAGACACTGACCAGAGACAAAAACCAGGTCAAGCGTGTTTCCCCCCGTGTGTGTGGGACCTTGAATTACCTGGGTCAGGTCCATGGCTGTCATGGAAGCCATGAACTCCCGAACCTCCCCAGACGCCTCGCCCGCAGACGGCAGATTGAAGTCACCCATGACCACTAGCCTGGGGACCTCAACCGCCACCGCAGCGATGATGCCCAAGAGTTCGGGCAGGGCGGTTGACACGTGGCAGGGAGCCAGGTACGTAAGCAACACAGCCCTCGGACCCCCATGGTCCCACCTCACAAGGAGGGATTCACAGCCTGCCGTCTGAGGAACAGTGACTTCCCTTGGCCTGAGACCTTCCCTAATCACAACCGCCACTCCCCCACCCCTGCCCTGAGTTCTCAGCTGGTGAAATGCAAGGAAGCCTGGAGGGCACATTTCCACCAGAGGGACACCACCCTCTGGTCCCAACCAGGTCTCCGTAATACCCGCCAGATCTACAGCCCCCTCCGTAATTAAATCTTGTATCAGGGGGGCCTTATTAACCACAGACCTGGCATTGCACAGCATCAGCCTACAACCCGGGCCCTTTGGCTCTAAACAACCCAGATCCAAGTAGAGCCGCGGGGGTCGGAGCGCGGCACCGCTTGAAGATAGCAGGGGCACGCTCCCATAAATTGACATGGCCCCCTACTCCCGCCATATCTCCCTTTTAGTGACTGTTCAAAGTTACAAGGGCACTGAAAAAAGTGACTTAGGACTGTTTTTCACAGTTAACTACCTTTGCAGCATCTCCATGATCGGGTGATCAATTTTAATCTTTTGAATAAAATAAAAATTTATTTAAAAAAAACACTCAAATGCTTAGCAACTGGCATGTACTTAGGACAGAGGCACCATCCCAGGGTCACGTCATCGCCGTTTGTGGCCTTCCCACCTGGCTTCTGACAAGCAAAAACCAATGGGGGGGGAGGCCGGATTTGCTTAACAACCCTGCGATTCACTTGAAGACCTGCATGGATCTGCTGAACAACGTGACGACAAAAAAAAAGCTTGTAAAATCGTCGCAACTCACTTAACAAACTAACCCTTTGCACACACACACACACACACACAAAAAATCCATTAACCGGAAAAAGATAAACCGGGGTGCAATTCGTTTGGTTTTATGATGGGCAGCGCCTGTGGTAGTTTTATCCTTGTGGGTTTCCTACAGCATTCCCAGGATGGAGTATTATCGTTTCGCCGTTCCAGCCCTTTTGTATAAAGCAGGATTTCATTTCGTATCCTTTTCTTTTCTTTTTTTTTTTCTTCCCGGAGAAGGAAATAGCTTTACAGCAAAGCAAGGAAGGGAACCGGTCATGGCAATTCACTGTGGAAGAAATCAAATTATGGTGGAAGATTTTTTTTTCCCCATCACTCTAAATAAGGGCAGCTAAGCCGAAAGTTTCTCCCCTCCAACTCAGGAGGTGGCCGACATCATCCCTGCAATTAAAACACGCTCCTTTGCGATCAGCATGCAGAACCGGGGGTGGGGTGGGGGGACTTGGCTTATGTCAGTGTCCTGAAATTTCTTTTGAGTGTTCTTTAGCGCTTTGCAAAAGGGGCTGAATAATGCATGAACCTCTGGGACTGACACAAAGCGCACTCGGGCTTTTGTAGCACACTGGTGAGAACATAAAACCCCGAGCTTCCACTCTGGTCTACACGAGCTGATTGGCCGAAGCGAAGAGGTTGCCGTTCCTAAAAATTGAACAGAAAGCCATCTTGATCATGATTATAGGGAAGGAAAAAATAGCCTCATACCAGATCAGAACAAAAGGACTCCTGGCTGATTCATAACATCGACCTTTAGAGGCAACAATTCATTGACCTATCTCAGGACATGCAAGAACCCAGACGTTCTTTTGCTAGCCATGGTTCCCTTTTTGGAATGGAATGGAATGGAATGGAATGGAATGGAATGGAATAGAATAGAATAGAATAGAATAGAATAGAATAGAATAGAATAGAATAGAATAGAATAGAATAGAATAGAATAGAGAAAGGAATAGAATAGAATTGAATAGAATAGAATAGAGAAAGGAATAGAATAGAATAGAATAGAATTGAATAGAGTAGAGTAGAGTAGAGTAGAGTAGAGTAGAGTAGAGTAGAGTAGAGTAGAGTAGAGTAGAGTAGAATAGAATAGAATAGAATAGAATAGAATAGAATAGAATAGAATAGAATAGAATAGAATAAGGAATGGGAAAAAGAACAGAGCAGAACAGAACAGAACAGAACAGAACAGAACAGAACAGAACAGAATAGAATAGAATAGCAGAGTTGGAAGGGACCGTGGAGGTCTTCTAGTCCAACCACCTGCTCAAGCGGAAGACCCTATACCATTTCAGACAAATGCCTGTTGAGTCTCTTACTCTTAATAATAATAATAATAATAATAATAATAATAATAATAATAATAATAATAATAATAATAATAATAATAATAATAATAATAATAATAATAATAAAGTTGGAAGGGACCTTGGAGGTCATTGAGTCCAACCCCCTTCTCAGGGAGGAAACCCTACACCATTTTGGACAAATGGCTGTCCAGTCTCTTCTTGAAAACTTCCAGTGTTGGAGCATTCACAGCTTCTGGAGGCAGGTTGTTCCACTGGTTAATTGTTCTAACTGTCAGGAAGTTTCTCCTTAGGTTGCTTCCCTCCTTGGTTAGTTTCCATCCATTGCTTCTTGTCCTGCCTTCAGGTGCTCTGGGGAATAGGTTCAAACAATCAGAAATGAGCTGGAAGGAAACTTACTCCAACAGGAGGCCCTATATCATTCTAGTCAAGTGCCTGTCCAGTCTCCTCTTGAAAATCTCCAGTGATGGAGCACCCAAAATTATAAACAACAAACAAGTACATCTCATTATTAAAACCTGGAAGCCCAACTGGGAAGCTAGAGATGACTATGCAGTTCCTGAAGGGTTGGGGTGTGGTCCCTAAATTCTGAGAGACCTATCTGAGGGTCTTCTGAGTCACCCAAGAGAGACACCCCTCTGAAGGTCTTCTGAATCATGAAGAAGAGACCCCTCTGAAAGTCTTGGTGCGTCACTAAAGAAAGACCCATGTGGAGCACCATGTTATAGTCTCAATCAGAAGTCTCCTTCCTTCTTCTGGAATTTAGGATTCTTAAGCTCTATCTCTGATGGTCTTGTTTCTTCTGATCTTTTCTAATCAAGATGGAGTCAGTATTCCCAAAGTCCAAGACAGCTGGGTTTCTAGCACTAATCCATGACTTAAAAATGTCCATGCTGGAAAAATTAACAATTCTTCATGCTCCGGTCTCAACTTTTGGAGCCTTTCCTTCTGTGCCCCACTGGGGAAGAAGCCCAGCTGTCAACCTCGTTGCTTTTCCATCACACTAAATGCGTGATGAATGTCATTGTATGCGGTCATTGTTTTGAGCTAGCCAAAGCAGAGCAAATTGCTTTGGCATTGCCCGTTAGATAATGTCCAAGTGTTGAAAATGGGGAAATATTACTTCTTAGAACTCAACCGAAGCAGCTCTCTTAGCGAAGCCTTAATGGCTATTTTGAAATCACTTTGATAATAAGAGTTTTATGATCAGCCTGGTCTGTCAGAGGCTTCCTGTACATGCATTTGTGCTGTAATTTAGAAAAGCAATTAAGCTTGTGATTAAAATTTGACACGTACAGGTTATACACCCATTCTCTCCAGTGCAGTGTGTGTGGGTTCTTGGCATAGAAAAGGAGATACTAATGGTGTAACAATATGAGTTAGAACTTTGTGAACTCTGCAGCCTAATCTGTTGACCTTCTCAATGTACTGAATCGTGGCTGCACGGGGACCCATTTGATTGGACGGTGATGTTTTGGAATGGGAGCAAATGTGTTATTCTCCTTTTGAATTAGGACACCTCTGGTTACTTACACACAAAAGTAAGAACTGTCTGATATATTTCTGGAATCGTAGTATAGACCATTGCTCTTACGCTGAATGTTTTAAAAAAGAAAATAATAATGAAATCAAAGCTGACCAAGTCTGTAACTCACTTACTATTGGTGTATCAGGGACTTAGTGAATTGGATCCTCAGTGAATTTTTTACTATTCTGGTAGATAGTACCAGAGTAGTTGTAGTTGTGTCATTTCAGCAGAAGCAAGAGATTGAACAACCATTTGTCTGAAATGGTATGGGGTCTCCTGCTTGAGCAGAGGGTTGGACTACAAGATCACCAAGATCCCTTCCAACTCTGTTGTTCCGTTCAGTTTATGTTCTGATTACTACAGTGTTGTATGCTTCTGATAGAAGAGAGTATTTGCAGCTCAGGGTGAACTGTGGGGTGCCAGCACTGCTGACGTTACCTAGTTTGGTAATGAAACGCCTGCAAGAAAACCACCAAGAACCTTACAATTGTATATGTATTTCGCTAAAACCTATGATTGCAAAGAAATGTTTAGTAGTAGTAGTAATTCTGAGTTCTCAAACCTACATTTTATGATTGCTTTCCTATTATGTCCTATAAAGAATTGAGAGATGATTCTGGCAGATCTTGCTGATTTGATATCACCAAAACAGCTGTTCCTTCTACCGTTTTTTGGCAGTTAGTTCTGCTCAAAGAACATTGAAGAATGAGAAAGGACCTCCTGCTCAAGCAGGAGACATGATATCATTCCAGACAAATGGCTGTCCAGATTCTTCTTAAAAGCCTCCAGTGTTGGAGCACCCACAATTTCTGAAGTCAAGCTGTTCAACTGATTAATTGTCCTCACTGCCAGGAAATTTCTCCTTAATTCCAGGTTGCTTCTCTCCTTGATTAGTTTCCATCCGTTGCTTCTTCTTGTCCTGCCCTCTGGTGCTTTGGAGGTTAGCTTGACCTACATCTTCTTTGTGGCAGCCTCTCAGATATTAGAACACTGCTATCATGTCACACCTAGTCCTTCTTTTTTCTTTTGTATACATTTTATTAGTTTTTATAGGGTTAGGAATGAGGTGGGATCAGGACTGGGGTTAGGATTAGGGTTGGGGTTGGGGTTGTTCCAAATAACATTCTCAATATTTAGCAAACAGCATAACGTCTGGGTTCACGTGTTTAACAAAAAGTAATAGACAATTATCATAAACAATATGTTAATTAATCGCTCAACAGTCTTCTTCTTGCTAATATACATTCAACACCTAGTCCTTCTTTTTACTAGAGTAGACATGCCCAGTTCCTGCAACCGTTCTTCATACGATTTAACCTCCTGTCCCCTGATCATCTTTGTTGCTCTTCTCTGCACTCTTTCTAGAGTCTCAGCCTCTTTTTTTACATCGTGGCGACCAAAACTGGTCAGAATTACAGAAAGAGGCCCGATAGTTTTCAGAGCATCACGGCAACGAGGCAAGTTAAGAAAACAGTAGCGGAGGGCACAAACAGCGAAACAGTTCATTGTGTGTAAAAGTGCTTCTCGCACAAACTTGTAAGCAAGTGGAGGCTCTGTTTGTCAAGAGAGTGGGGTATTTTGCATAAATGGCAGTTGAAGCTTTTATCTTAATGTCAGCGCTTTGTTCCAGCTGACCCTCTCTTGGCTGAGAGCCGGTTGAAGCTATTGTAGACTAAACAAAGCAAGCCTTTTGCTGAAAAGGAGGAAATAGAGGAAGTGTTGTCAAAAGGCTTTGGATAGAAGCCCAGATGGCAGAGCAGCAAAGGCTGGAAAGAGGACAATATATGGCCAAGTCAGGAGAGGAAGGTGGTGATAGGGCAGGTGGATCGAAGGCTACCTTTCCTCGTGAGGAATCCACCTGGATGGTTTTGGTGATGTGGGCTCTCCTAATCCCTTTTGCCAAGATGGAAGTGAGCTGAATGTGGTCTCCAGGGTTTAAAATCATTACAAAGGTCAGCCAAGTTCTCAAGATGTTGAAGACCATCAGCTAGAGATAAGCATTCTTCTCATCTGCAATCGTGGCTAGATCAAATGGCTTTCTAAATGGCTAACGGCAAAGTGGACCGAGACCAATTTTGAGCGGACAATCATTTTCACCTCCCAGAAGAGAATCTGAATCTGAGCAGCTTGCTGGTCTGCTGGTGAAGACGCTCACCTCCCACTTGGAAAGTTGAGAGTTCAATCCCAGGTAGTGGCAGATGTTTCTCAGGGTGCAAAGAAAAAAAACATCTGCAGCAAACTCCACATGACATCAGGAAGGACATCCGGCCAGTAAACGCTCAGCTCCATCTAGTCGCCCCAAGTCTTCCCCAAATTAAGGGATTACAAGGTCATAAAAAGGGAGCTAGAAGAGAATGTGACCGAAAGCCATCTTTAGAATGGAATAGAGCTGGAAGGGATCTTGGAGGTCTTCTAGTCCAGCCCCCTGCTCAAGCAGGAGGACCTATACCATCTCAGACAGGTGAATGTCTAGTCTCTTCTCGAAAATCTCCAGTGATGGAGCGCCAATGATTTCTGGAGTCAAGCTGTTCCACTGGTTGATTGTTCTCACTGTGAGGAAGTTTCTCCTTAATTCCAGGTTGCTTCCCTCTTTGTTCAGTTTCCAACCATTGTTTCTCGTCCTGCCCTCTGCTGCTTTGGAGAATAACTTGACCCCCCTCTTTTTTGTGGCAGCCCCTCAAATACTGGAATACTGCTATCATGTCTCCCCTATTTCTTCTTTTCTTTAGACTAGCCCAGGGGTCTTCAAACTTGGCCCTGTTATGACTTATGGACTTCAACTCTCAGAATTCCTCAGCCAGTCCACAAGTCATAAAAGGGCCAAATTTGAAGACCCTTGGACTAGCCAAACCCAAGTCCTGCAGCCGTTCTTTGTATGTTTTAGTCTCCAGGCTTTTAATCGTCTTAGTTGCTCTTCTCTGATTTTTTTCCACACTCACAACATCTTTTTTGTTTTATGGTGACCAAAACTGGCTGCAGTATTCCAGGGGTGGCTTCACTAGGGTTTTATAAAGCGGTACTAATACTTTGCGTCATCTTGATGCTATGCCTCTGTTTATACAACCCAGGATTGTATTAACTTTTTTTGGTTGCTGCTGCACACTGCTGGCTCATCTTCACAAGAGACAGTCTAGAACAGCGGTTCTCAACCTTTTTCAGGCCGAGACCCCACCTGCGCCGCCCATGCGTGGCGCGACCCCGACCCGTGCCACCCATGCGTGGCGCAATGGGCTGAACTGCGCATGCGCAGCACGACGGGCCAATCCGTGCATGCGCGGTGTGACAGGCCGAACCGCGCATGCATGGCGCGACAGGCTGAACCGTGCATGCGGTACACACGCGACGACCTGAACCGCACATGCACGGCGTGACAAACCGAACCGCACATGCGTGGCGCGATGGGCCGAACCGCGCATGTGCGGCATGCGTACAACGGCCGAGGGGAAACGGGGGGGGGGGGGAAATGGTGGACTGCGGTGTCCGGCGACCCCCACGAAACGGTCGTTCGACCCCAAATGGGGTCGCGACCCACAGGTTGAGAACCGCTGGTCTAGAAGTCAGATGGCGTTGCTACTGTGCAGACATTTTGTATCCCCATTATGAGTCGTCCTCAATTTACAACCACTCGATTACTGAGTGACCTACGTTATACTGAAAAAATGACTTACCCCTGGTCCTTCACTTACAACGGTTTCAGCATCCCCATAGTCACATGATCAAAATTCATAAGTTGGGTTGAGAGAGAGGAAGCATCGATGGCTGAAGGTGCATTGCATCCAGATCTCCCTGGTGCCAGTCTAAAACCTTCAGCACAAGGCCAGGTTTCTCACGTTCCCTCGATTTCTTCCACACCAGGAAGGACTCCTCTGACTGCTGGCTTCCTCCCGGTTGTGAATTTCTCCACAGTACTTCCCTTGCACTCACACAGCCCCCAGCAGCTGATGCCAGGGACCCATCTGGCATGGCTTGATAGCTTTGAAATAGCGAGGACCGTCTTGGTAGAGGCAAACTTCCCTCTGGGCAGAATACAATCTGTTCTCTTGTGACTGAGTCATCGCTGACGTTAGGCAGAACCTGCAGCCATTTGGAGAAAAGAGAGGTGGTAAAAGGCAGGCAAACACGGTTAATACACTGGGCTGTTTCCTTGCTTGCTTTGGGATTATAGATGGATATTACCTCGGGAGGTCTGTCAAACTCTCCAACCTTCCTGTCTACCGATGCATAATAATCCAATCAAGGGGAATCTTTGTAGCTCAGGGGTGCCCTGTGGGGTCCTTGGTGCCCTCTGAGCTTGGTTGTTTTCTTGCAATCGTTTCATTACTCAAACTAGGTATCATCATCAATGTGTGCAAGAAAATCACCAAATTCAGAGGGCACCAAGGGCCCCAGAGTCATACTAACTGCTCCTCTTCTCCTTCTCCTTCTCCTTCTCCTTCTCCTTCTCCTTCTCCTTCTCCTTCTCCTTCTCCTCCTCCTTCTTCTCCTTCTCCTTCTCCTCCTTCTCCTCCTCCTCCTCCTCCTCCTCTTCCTCCTCCTTCTCCTCCTCCTCCTTCTCCTTCTCCTTCTCCTCCTCCTTCTCCTTCTCCTTCTCCTCCTCCTCCTTCTCCTTCTCCTTCTTCTTCCTCTTCCTCTTCCTCTTCCTCCTCCTCCTCTCTACAAACTCCAATCCCTTCTAACACTGATGACGTTACCTACTTTGTGTAATGAAACGTCTGCAAGAAAATCACCAAGTTCAGAGGGCACCAAGGATCCCAGAGTCATCCTAACTCCTCCTCTTCCTCCTCTGCCTCCTCCTCCTCTCTACAAACCCCGCCCTCTTCTAGCACTGATGACGTTACTTAGTTTGGGTAAAGAAACATCTACAAGAAAACAACCAAGCTCAGAGACCACCGAGGACCCCTGAATATAATAATCCATCGTAGGGTTGGCATTTTGAATGAGTCTATAAATGTTCTTCTTCCAGACTTGATTGCAAGCCACCCATTGATCTCCTTTTGCTGAAAGCCACTCAAATAAGCCAGCATGTGACCAACCCACATTCTATCGAGGTTTTGATGCCACTGTGGCTTTAGTCTTATTGTAGTTAAAATTCCTCAGCAAGCTATCAGTTCAGTTCAGACTTCTGGTGAGAACTAGATAAAGGGGTCTGGAGGCTAAACTATATGAATTATTGAGGGAAATAGGTATGTCTAGTAATAAGGAGAAACTTCCTAACAGTGAGGACAATTGACCAGTGGAACAGCTTTGCCTTCAGATGTTATGGATGCTCCAACACTGGAGGTTTTAAAGAAAAGTTTGGAAGAGCCACTTGTCCGAAATGGTATAAAGTCTCCTGCTTGAGCAGAGGGATGGGCTAGCTCTGAGATTCATTCCAACACTATGATTCTATAGTGAATAAATCCTTGAAAGGTTTGGTAGAATAGATAACAGCCTCTAAGATGAGTTAGCTCCTCATTAAGGATGATACGATAGCCATGTTCTGATAGTTGAGGGGCTGCCCCAAAGAAGGGGGTCAACTTATTCTCCAAAGCACCAGAAGGCAAGAGAAGAAACAATGAATGGAAACTAATCCAGGAGAAAAGCAACCTGGAACTAAGAAGGAACAGTGAGAACAATCAACCAGTGGATTGGCTTGCCTTCAGAAGTTGTGGGTGCTCCATCACTGGAGGTTTTGAAGAAGAAATTGAACATCCACCTGTCTGAAATTGTGTAGGGTCTCCTGCTTGAACAGTGGCTTGGACTAGAACAGGGGTTCTCAACCTTGGCAACTTTAAGACTTGTGGACTTCAACTCCCAGAATTCCTCAGCCAGCAAAGCTGGCTGAGGAATTCTGGGAGTTGAAGTCCACAAGTCTTAAAGTTGCCAAGGTTGAGAACCCCTGGACTAGAAGGTCCTTTCCAGCTCTATTCTGATTGATAGTCTAATAAAGAGAAGGACTAGTGATGATATGACAGCAGTCTTCCAGTACCTGAGGGGCTGTCACAGAGAAGAGAAGCGGTCAACCTGTTCTCCAAAGCACCTGAAGGCCGGACAAGAAAGCAATGGATGGAAGATCATTAAATAGAGATCCCGTCTAGAACGAAGGAGAAATTTCTTTCTTGTTCTTTTTGAAGACAAATAATCAGTGAACAGCTTACCTCCAGAGGTTGAGGGTTGGGTGGGGGGTGAGCATTCTATTTTTCAAATAAAATGAACTTTTTAAAAATCTGTTCACTTCAGAAACCTATTAGCTCAGTCACATCCACTAAATGCAATCTTCCAGATTAAGATAATATTTCAGATCAGACTGGAGCTGTTCACCAAAGGGGCAATTTGACTTGGATGAACACCAATCTTTTCCCTTCTCCGGAGTCAGTTACTCCTCTCCCAGGCTGAGGAATGGGACATTTGGAGTTATGGAGCTCAACCTTCCTGAGGTTACCAGGAAATCTCGATAAAATTCTGGCTATTTTGAAAAGTGCCCTGGATGCCATTTATCTCCTATGTAATTTGCCACCTCCACTGATGTATATTCTCACCGCCTTTGCGTATTTAAGCCATCACACAGAAGCAATTGCCTCTGGCAGATCTTTCTCCGGGAAGTTTATTGAAAGACCCCATTTTCCCATCAAAAGCAGAGCCTTCCAAGAGCAGCCATAATTTCACTTTACCCTAGGGGCCGGTCATAAAATACCTTAGATAAGCAAATTTATTCTCCGTGGGATGTTTCTCAGATGCCTGCGGTCTCTTAGGAGGAATCGTCCTTTGGAAATCAAAGGGGTGAGGGAGAAATGAAAGCGGGCCATGAAAGATCATTTTAGAAGAGAAAATAACACAAGGTGGGCAGATGCTGAAGGCTTCTGGATCTTCTGAAGCAAGGCTAGAAAGATGCTACCACAGTGCCATCTGAAGGTCCAACGGAGAATCGTTTTAGGGCTGGATCCTCAGCTTCCAAGTCTGGATCTTCTGCCTCTTTAGATGAAACAGAGGAAGGGGCTTCTAAGGATGCTGTAGCTCAGGGGTCTTCAAACGTGACCCTTTTATGACTTGTGGACTTCAACTCCCAGAATTCCTCAGCCAGGCACGCTGGCTGAGGAATTCTGGGAGTTGAAGTCCACAAGTCATAAAAGGGCCACGTTTGAAGACCCCTGCTCTAGGTGAACAGGAAGATAAGTAGACCTTCTTCCCAGGTGTATCCAAGTCTGGTCCAAAGTCCACCAAGCTGGTGCCAAATCTTATCAGATCGCCACCATTTCCATTGTTCTTTGCAAAAAGGGAATTATTTGTAATTCAAGGTTGAACTGTGAGGTCCTGGGGGCTTAGTTGTCTTCTTGCAGACATTTTGTTACCAAACTAGGTAATATCATCAATGCTAGAGAGGAATGAGGTTTGCTGAGTGGAGAAGGGTGAAGGAGGAGGAGGAGGCTGTGCAGGAGGAGGACCGTGGGGTCCTTAGTGCTCTCTGAGTTGGGTTGTTTCTTGCAGATGTTTCATGACCCAACTAGGGAACATCATCTGATGACTTTACCAATTTGGGTCATGAAACGTCTGCAAGAAAAACAAGCTCAGAGGGCACCAAGGACCCCCTCAGCTGAGAAGATGCTGTAAATAGTTGCTTGATCTGGGCATTGTTAGTTGTATCATGTGGACTTGATTCATTCCTTGTTTGGCTCATTTGCCCTCTGAAACGAACAGGAACATGTGTGGAGCAAACATTCCAATTGGCATGATATTTTTTTTTTCACTATAAAAATTCTTTTATTAAAACAATCAACATTGAACATAAAAACATATTATGCAGCAATCATCATGGCACCTGATATACAACACTAAATATTAGTCTTTGAAAACGTCTGAATTAGTAGGCCTTTTTCCCCTCCTCGCGTCTAGCCTCAACTATACTCCTGTTACACTTTATTTGTTTGGTGTTTCTCTTATCTGGTTCAATATTAATGTGATCAACATTAAGCATAAGATCCTATTGCTAAGCAATCATCCTAGAACATAGCATACAACATTAGGTATTAATCTTTGTAAACATCTGTTTTAGTAAACGTTCTTCCCTCCTCCCTTCCATCTTTGTTTGATTGGTGTTTCTCTTATATATGGTCTATCTACTGTATCTAGTCTATCACATATTGTTCGTTTGCGCTTCTGAATTGACTTCATCCCATTACTAGTGCAATCTTTTATAGTCCCTAACCAGAGATCCTGAGGTAAAAGTTTCATATCCTGAGGTAGAGATTCAGTCTGCTTTAACAATATTAAAGCAAACAACATTAGTCATAAGGTTATGTTAAGAGGCATTAGTTATAGAACATATACATTCAACATTGGGTGTTAGTTTTGTAAACATTTGATTTGTTAACCCTTCTTCCCTCCTCCCATCGAGCCTCAGCTAAACGCCAGCTGCATTCTGTTTGATTGGTGTCTCTCTTGGATATAGTCTATCCACTGTTTCCAGTCCGTCAAAAATTGTTCGTCGGAGCGATTTTTCAAGTATGCTGATATTTTCGCCATTTCCGCCAAATTTGTTACTTTCACAGTCCATTCTTCAATAGGCGGTATTTCCGGATTCTTCCAGTACTGTCCCACCAACAATCTTGCTGCTGTAATTACCGGTAAGTTCAAAAATAAATTTGTCTCTGAGGTAGTGATATCCTTTGTGATCCCTAACAGAAAAGCCTGAGGTAGAAATTCTATACGCTTTTTGAAAATAGTTTGGAGTGTCCACCATATCTTCCTCCAGAATGCTTTGATTTTTCTGCATGTCCACCATATGTGAAAGTAAGTAGCCTCCCCATCCCCGCACCTCCAGCATTTGGGCTGGGAGTCCGGGTAGATGAGTGATATTTTTTTCGGGTCTAGGTGCCATCTATAGAACATCTTGTAGAAGTTTTCCCTTAAGTGTTGCGATTTCGTGAATTCTACATTCCTCACCCAGATTTTCTCCCACGTGTCCATGGTGATAGAGTGTCCGAAGTCTTGTGCCCACCTTATCATACAGTTCTTGACTAGCTTGGTTTCAGAGTCCATTTCTATCAGAATGCTGTACACTCGTTTGATGTGCATGATCCCCTGTTCTCTAATCTGTTTAATTAGATTCTCGTCGGTCTGGGAGAAGCCCTTCTTCTTATCTTTATGCCACCTTGATTGCAGTTGTATATATGATAGCCAGGTACCTCCTATTCCTCTGTTTGCTAGCGTTGCTTGGGGTTTCAAGAGGAACCCATTTTCTTCTCCCAGTACAAGTTCACTGTAGGGCACCACTTCTTGCCCTTGGGATGTGTTCATATCCCCTGTTGCGTGTCCGGGGATCGTCCAGATGGGAATCTTGTCGTGTAGGAGGTGCTTATATTTCTTCCAGACCCATAACAATGGGATTCGTAGTGGGTTCTCCTTGAAGTTCCTATCTGCCTTTTTGTCGTATACTAAGTATGCGTGCCAGCCGAATAGTAGACGATGCCCCTCAACATTCAGAATTCTATCATTTGTCATGTTGATCCAGTCACTCACTGCCACCAACGTCGCTGCATAGTAGTAAAGCTTTAGATTAGGCATTTTGAGTCCCCCTCTCTCCCTTGTGTCTTGGATGATTTTTAGTTTCACCCTCGGTCTCTTGCCGTCCCAAATAAATCTGTTGATGCTCTTCTGCCAGTTGTCTAAGTCCGCATCCTTCTTGAGTATGGGTAGCATTTGAAAGAGAAATAAAAATCTGGGTAAGACGTTCATCTTTACTGCCGCTATCCTGCCCAGCAGGGACAGACGTAGTGATTTCCACCTTTCCAGGTCTGTTTGTATCTTATTCCACAGGACCTCGTAGTTGTTCTTGTATAATTTCGCATTTGTTGATTCTATTTCCACTCCTAAGTATTTTGACTTTCTTGACTATTTCACAACCCGTTATTCTTTCCAGGTTCCGTTTTGCTTTGTTGTCTAGGTTTTTGACTAGCACCTTTGTTTTTGATATATTTACTTTGAAGCCTGACACCCTACCATAGTCTTCCATTATCTCCATCAATTTCCTTGCTGACTGTGCTGGTTGCGACATTGTCACCAGCAGGTCATCCGCAAAGGCACATAGTTTGTAGTCTTGCTGTTTGATCTGTATGCCCTGTACGTCCTCTGCCGCTCTTATCCTGTTCAGTAAAATTTCCAGTGTTAGGACAAATAGCAGGGGTGACAGCGGGCACCCCTGTCTCGTGCCTCTCTCTATGTTGAATGGGTCAGTTAGGTCTCCATTCACAATGATCTGGCCTGTTTGTTTCTGGTAAATTGCCCTTATGGAGTTGAGAACTGTGCTCCCATTTTCATCTTCTGGATCAGGTTCGTCAGGAATGGCCAATTCAGTCTGTCGAAGGCTTTTTCTGCGTCCACAAACATAAGGGTGGCTGGTACCTGTTTGTGCCTGTCCAAGTACTCTATTATGTTCAACAGCTGTCTCACATTGGTTTTCATCTGGCGTCCTTGTATAAATCCCCTTTGGTCTGGGTGTATTGTTTTTTGTAGTACAGTCATTAGTCTATCGGCCAGAATTTTTGTGAATATTTTGTAGTCCGTGTTAAGTAGTGAGATGGGTCTGTAGTTTGCGGGTTGTGTATTATCTTTCCCCTCCTTGGGGATTAATGAGATATAGGCTGTTTTCCAAGATGGTGGAACTTGGCCTCCTTCTTGTATATTGACAAATAGCTGTCTAAGGGGTTCTAACATCTCTTCCTGGAGACACTTGTAATAAGTCGCTGTTATCCCGTCCGTCCCTGGCGATTTTCCTGGTTTCAGCTGTTTGATCGCTGAGTGTATTTCCTCCTTTGTGATTGCGGCATTCAGGGCCTCTCTCTGTGTATCGGTGAGTGCCTGTATCTTTTCGTTTTGTAGAAAAGTTTCTGTCTCTTTGTCCTGTGTCTTCTCCTCGGCGTATAGCTTCGAGTAGAATTCTGTGAAGGCTTTCTTAATGGTTACTTGTCGAAATTCCTCCTTGCCTTTATATTCTATCTTTTCAATTATGCGGGATTTCTGTTTCTTTCTTAGGATGTAGGCCAGCCATCGACCCGGTTTGTTGGCCTTGCAGAATGTCTTGTGTTTTGCGTATTGTATGTTCCTCGCAACTTGGTCTGCCATCAACATGTCAAACTGCTTTCTTAAGATCTTAATTCCTTCTTTGGTGATTTTGTCTTCTGGTCTTTTTATTAATAGCCTCTCTTTCTTGCTTATCTCTTCTTCTAGCTCTTTTCTTTTTCGTTCTTGTTGGCGGCGGTGCCTTTTATTCATGTCCATAAGAATCCCACGCATGTACACCTTGCTGGCGTCCCAGATCATTTCTATCGGTGTTTCATTGTTCATATTTATGCTGAAGAATTCCTTCATAGCATTTTTGCATTCTGCCACCTTTTCTCCATGTCTAAACAGGTTTTCATTAATTCTCCAGGATCTCTTCTGTCTCATGCCGTGTCTTAGTTCCATCTTCACCGGATTGTGATCTGTTAGCACTTTGGGCAGGATTTTCACCGCGTTTAGATAAACTAACAGGTCGCTTGATGTTAATATAAAGTCAATTCTGGAGAATGACTGATGTCTGTCGGAGAAAAAGGTGAATTCTTGCTCTTTGCCGTGCCGTTCCCTCCAGACGTCTGTCAGTACAAGGTCTTCCTTCATGTCGAAGAAAGATTTAGGCAACTTGGAGTGCTTCTGTGGGTTAGGTTTTGTTTTCTTCTTGTCTAGGGCAATCTCTATGACCCCGTTCCAATCTCCCAGAATAATACATGATTTGTAGTTGAGTTGTGTTATCTTCTTGTGTATCTTTTTGTAGAATTTTCCTTGTTGTTGATTTGGTGCATATATGCCCATCACTAGAATTTTCTTGTCATCCTGTGTCACTTCGATTGCTAGGTATCTACCCTGGGAGTCTGACTCTATTAGCTTGGCTATTACATGTTTCCTCACGTATATAACAATCCCATTCTTCTTTCGTGGCGCCGCTGCAACAAAATGTGTCCCTAGTCTGTTGTTGATTAAGTATTTCTGGTCCGCTGCTCTGATGTGTGTTTCTTGTAGGCAAATTATGTCGCTTCTTCCTTGAAACAGATAATGAAATATCTTTCTCCTTTTCTGTGGGGAATTTAGTCCGTTAACGTTCCACGTCAAGTAATTAGTTGCCATTGTCGGTTTCAGGATACTCTTGCAAGACCGTTTCTGTTCCATCTCTTGTGGTCTTCTTTGGTCTCGTTCCCATGGTATCCAGGTTGGTGCTCATGTTGTGTAGAGGGGTCGTGCCTTGCTGCTCCATGCGTTTGGTAGTGGATCTTAGTATTCTGCTATCTGCCGTCTGTCCTGTTTCCTTGTTGTTATTGTTGCTTTCTGTTCTCTGTGTTGTCGTGTCTCGAGTTGGTCCTTTCCTTTCTCCTGCTGCTGCGTCGGTCTGTATTTCTGGGTGGTTTGCTCGTTGTTCTCGGTCCCTTCCGCGTCCCCGTGGCCCTTCTGCTGCTTCTCTCGTGTTGTGTTGAGGCCCACCTGCCGTCAATTCCTTTGCAAGAAATTCTCTGGCTTTCTGGACCGAGGTCAGGTAGCATCTTCTATTCTTATAGAAAAGTGACATCCCCGTTGGGGCTTCCCATCGAAATCTCATGGCGCGTGATCTCAGTTCGTCGACCAAAAGTTGGTAGTCCTTTCTATCTCGCAGCATCGCTGGGGGGATCTCTTTCAGTACTTTCACTTCCTGCCCCTCTATGTATAATCTCTTGTTGTAAGATGTGGCTGAGATGAGGTTCCGGAATCCCTGCGTCATAAAATGGATAACCACGTCCCTTGGCCGACGCCTGTCTGTTGCCTTCCATGCGCCCACTCTGTATATTCTGTCGAATTGCCCAACGATCTCTGTGGTGCTCTTTCCCAGAAATGTTGCCAGGGCCTCTACAAAGGTTCCAAGCAGGTCTCCTTGAGCTTCGTTTGGTTCCTCTTTCCAGCCTCTAAACCTGATCGCAGACGCCATCTGCCAGTATTGCATCATGGTGGATTGGTCTTGAGCCACCCTTTTCAGTTCTGCTATCTGTCCCTCTACATGGTTCTCCCTTTCGTCCATCTGCTTGTCCACCTTCTCCCTGATCTCCTGGAAGTTTTTCTCCATTTCCTCCCTTATGCCCTTGTAGTGTGCTTGCATCTCCTCCTTCATTTGGACCAGGTCTGCGGTCATCGCCCTGCGCTGCTCCTCCCACTTTCTCTCCAGCTCCCTACCCTGGTCCATCAGCATTTGTTTTAATTCTTTGCAATTTTCCTCCATCTTTTTTTCCATCCCATCCATCCTCACTACCAGCATCCCTATTACTTCCTTTAATTCTTGTATTATGTGTGCTGTTGAGCTGGCTTGTGTGCATTGATGGATCTGGGGATCTGCCATTGGATGGGAGGGTGTGGGGGTGGGTAGGGTGCTTCCTGGTGGTTTAGTAGGCTGGGCATGGGAGGATACAATTCCCATCGTTTCTGTCAGTTTGGTCTGTTTGGAGGCCATCTTGAGGTTGTCCTCCTGTTGTCCTGGCACTGTTTTGGTTTCCAATTTGGACCAAATTGGACACTAGGTTGTGATCTGATGATGATCCAGTAATCTAGCCTTTCAAGGGGGGAGGCTTCAGGGTTTAGGCAGTGTAGGGGTAAGAGCCTATAGACAGGCAGTTTTGTGTTCAGGGAGCCTATTCAGTGCCTTTGCCTTGGCTTCCTCTTCACTCCCCTCTGCCAGCCTGTTCCTTCTCTTTGTTCTTTTCTGGCTCTTTCTTGCCCCTCTTTCTCTGCTTTCTTGCCCAGGTCGCTTTCTCCTGTCTTCTGGCAGCCTGTGCTTACAGAACCCTTCTGCCTTTCCTTTATAGAGCTCCAGGGTGCCTTCCAGCTTTCTTCTTCCTCCCACCTTCTTCCCTGGTAAGTTCTGCCCTTTTCTGGGTCCCTGGGGCTCCCTTGCTGGTGGGTCTGGGGCGCAGTGCGTGGGGTAACACTCACCAGTCCCTCTGCTTGAGTCTTCCCCCGCTGTCTGCTTCTTAATTGCCTCCTTCTTTTCGATACTGCTCTCCGCCAGCTGTACTTGCCTCCTCCTTTGTTCTCCGGACCTGGTCCTCTCTTCCGCTCTTCCGGCTTTCTTCTGCCTGCGTCTCTGCGTCTCTGTAGTGCGTGCCAGGCTCCCTGAGATCTTCCCTCGGCCCTCTTCTCCTTAAACGATTTGTCGGAGGGTCCTCTTCCACCCGGTAGGCCCTCCCGGCGGCCCTCTCTCCTCGTTCGGGTATTTTTCTCCCCTCCGTTGCTCACGCCGCTCGACTCCGCTCTCTCCATGATATTTTTTTTTTAATAAAAAATTCCTTTATTAAAACAATCAGCATTGTACACAAAATCTTGAGAAGCGATCATCGTAGAACATAACATACAACAATAGGGATACATTCTTCACTCCTCATTTCAAGCCTCTACTATACACCTGCTACATTTTTTGACCTACAGAGCCATCCTGGAGCTGATGTTGGAGGAGAAAGTGCTCTCTTGGAGGAGGAAGTGCGCTCTCTCTCTCTCTCTCTCTCTCTCTCTCTCTCTCTCTCTCTCTCTCTCTCTCTCTCTCTCTCTCTCTGACATTGAAACAGAAGAAGCTTGCCATCGTCTTCTATCGAGGTTAGGTTTTGTGTTTGTTTTCTTACTTCTCAACCAAGGTTGATGATGCTGTCACCCAGCTGGATCAGAAACAAACCTCTTTGATTTGAACTCTACCCTTGGTGACCACATAGACACAAGCACAGAATTGTCCTGGTAACAACAGAGAAGCCTATGCCTTCTTCTGGACCATGTTTTTCAACTTCCCACCCGATCCTTCTATCCAGCAATTTTCTAATTTCATCCAATCACCGTCCAAACCTAATCCTGCCTAATGTCTGAACCCAGACAAACCAAGGTTGGTACCTGCTGAGACCAGAAGGTAGGAGAGATCACTCATGGTTTAAAACATTTATCTTACCTTCCTTAAACAATCTTCTTGACATTGTTTTCAATGACAAGCTCCATCAAACGAACATCCTACTCTGTTGGTTACCCTGTTTTTCTTACTCGCTTTATGTGAACATAGTCAGTTTGATCTCTCTCTCTCTCTCTCTCTCTCTCTCTCTCTCTCTCTCTCTCTCTCTCTCTCTCTCTCTCTCTCTCTCTCTCTCTCTCTCTCTCTCTCTCTCTCTCTCTCTCTCTGTATATGCGTGTTTGTGTGGTGTGAATCAACAAGAAGCAAAGTCAGACATCTCAATGCAAGTATTTTTCATTCCCTACCCTGTTGCTCTAGGCAACCAGCTTGAGTGGGCTATTGTCTCTAACCTTAAAAACTGATTATAGGGTACTTCACTGCCTCATACTTACTTAAAGAGGATTAGAAGGTGGTGTAAAGCTGGCTTAGGGACTGTGTTCACAAAAGCCTCAAAGGCATCTGCAGATTTCCTTGTTCAAGAAGTGATTAACTTATTTAGCAACTGAAGAACACAGTAACATATAAATATCAGCCAGCTGGCAATTAGAGGATGTACAGTAGTTCATGCTGGTGCATGTCAGAATCAAGATAGGAGTAGAAGATGCCTTGATCTCTGTGGGAATAAGAAGTTTCTATCTGAAGGATGGGATGCATTTTTAAGCAAAGACCTGGCTGATAGAGGGTTGGATGGAAGAAAGTAAAGCAGAATTGTCGTATTTGGTGCTGGGATCTGCCATCTTTTCATGCAACCTGCTATGGAAATATAGCTCCATCCAGTCTTTTTCTGACTATATAGCTCAGTGGTGGCGAACCTATGGCACGGGTGCCAGAGGCGGCACTCAGAGCCCTCTCTGTGGGCAGGCGCGCCGTCGCCCCAGTCCTTGGCCTTCAGCCGTGTGCAAAAAAAAAAAAGGTTCAATCAATCAGTCAATTTCAACTTATCGCAGGAAAAAAAAATCTTGCAAAGTTGGAATTGATTGATTGAACTTTTTAGTCCCACCCAGTCTGCTGTTACCACCGCAGCCACGCCCACCAATGGGCCACACCCATCCAATTGGCCACACCCAGCCAATGGGCCACACCCACCCGACACCCGACGATGCATAAGTGGGTTTTGAGTTGCAGTTTGTGCACTCGGTCTCTAAAAGGTTCGCCATCACTGATATAGCTGATATAATTGCAGGAATTCCTCCTCCTCCTCCTCCTCCTTTCTCTCTCTCTGTCCTAGTCAATCAAAGCATACCATACCCAGGAGGAAAAATAAGCTTAAATCAGCACTTCTGGCATCTGATTCCTTAGGAAACAAATAAACATACATACATGCTCCATCACTGGAGGATTTTAAGAAGAGACTGGACAACCATTTGTCCGAAATGGCATAGGGTTTCCTGCCTGGGCAGGGGGTTGGAACCCTGTCATCATCATTAATCATTGCACAGTCAGCCAGATGTTCAGACTGGATTCAACATTTTTGTCTACCTATCGAGTCCTTACCCAGGACCTGAGATAGGCAGATGTGGGTGTTTGAATGGATGGTATTACAGATCTCGTCACAGGATGGAAGCTGTTCCTAGTAAAGCCGCCTTTTGCAATTGACTGACAGCGAATTTGTCAATGCCAGTGATGGTGTCCAAGTGGTGCTCCAGCCGTTTTGGGATTGCACCTAAGGCTCCTATTACTGTTGGTACCACCCTTGCTTGCCTTTGCCACAGTCGTTCTATTTCTATTTGCAGGTCTTCGTATTTTGTGATCTTCTCCAGTTCTTTCTCTTCTCTTCTGCTGTCTCCAGGCACTGCCATGTTCACTATCCAGACTTTTTTTTTGTTAAGCCCAGGGTATTAATGCAGGGCTAGAAAAACCTGTGGCCTTCTTGATATTTCTTCATGCAATCTAGTAGCATAGGCCAGCATGGCAAATGGTGAGAGATAGTGTAAGATGTAGTTCAGCCTTTCCTGGAAGCTATTGATTTCTCTCCTCTGTGTTCAAGGGTATTAAAGGCAATCTTCAAAGCAAAATTGGACAAACATTTGTCCAGGATGTATAAGGACTCCTGCCTTGGACAGGGGGTTGGGTTAGAAGACCCCTAGGGTCTCTTGCAGCCTAAGGATTTTAGGATTGAGCTCCTGCAACCCAGTGTGGCTGGGTGTGAATCCAGCTAGTGTATCCAAGTTCCTGAAGTGGTGTAGGAGGAGGAGAAACTGTGCTTTTTCTTTAACCCACACAATGCACAACAGCCCTCTGCATATTTGGAGCAACATATGGAAGGCAGCTGTTAACCTTCAGCTCACCAAAGGCCAAAGAGAATTAAAGGCTGAGATACTGCTGGGGTTACATCAGTGCCTCATTTGACAGAGAAGCTGTTAGCCATTAACCTTTCCTCCAGCAAGTGGAAGAAGGAGTCTGCACATAAACACAGTGGGCGAAGAGACAAATTGCTGCATTGGATGTCTATTAATGTGGGTCTCCTTGGAGGATGAGCTCGATGTTTGGATATGGGGTAAAATATTAGCCATGCCTGTTGATTGGGCCCAGAGGCAACTGGCAATGGAAGTCTCCAGTTCTCAGAGCAAGTTGAAGTGAAGGAGAGAATCCATCAGAAACCCCTTCCCCGTGTTCTGCTAGCAAGGGATCACGTTCGGCATCTGGTATCTGGGGTGAGTA